>QEQW01000146.1:0-47873 GCA_004016085.1 Claviceps quebecensis
ACCCACCCCCCCCCCCCCTTCAATGCCCTCGGGCAATGATAAACTAGCGGCATCCTGTTCATCTCGTTTCCCTCGCACTTATTCGCTTGCTGGCCACGGCGAGACTTGTTGTCAGTGCCCTGGCTCATGTTCACCATCACCTGCAGAATCACAAGCCTCTTCGCCGCTCTCTGCATTCACGTCATTAGCATTCGCCACGGCGTAGACGTCTCGCGCCGCATCGCCGAGCATCGCGCTCAAATGTCTCTTCTGTGCCTCAAGGAGATTCAAAAGTACTGGCGCATTAACAACAACGTCCTCGATCTGTTCCTGCGGTACCTGGACCGGTCGATTGCTGACCGGCTGCATGCTGCGCAGGAAGACGCCGCGCAAACGACTACTACCGCGAGCAAGGCCGCTATAAAGACGGATCCGTTTGTTGGTAGCAGCGAGGGGGGTGGTGCTTTGGTGGCGTTGTCGCCGAGTAGTCTCGATCAGCAGCAGCAGCAGCAGCAACGTATACAGGACGACTTGTTCCAGGATCAGTATCTGAACCTTGTCAATGGGCATTGGGAGGATGATGCGCTGGGTGATCTGGGACTGTTCTTGCAGGCAGATGACGAATTTTGCGGTGCGTCCAAGGGCCTGAATTTGTTGGGGAGATCGCTTTAGGTAGGCATTTTTGTCATCTTCCCTTCGTTGTCTTCTTTCGCTTGGTGGCACAGATTTGCCGCTCCTTGAGAGCCGCTAGGCTGCTGGGAGTATTTTCGGCTATTGGTGCTCGATCTTGGCCGCGAGTTTCATCGCAAAAGGCCACATTGTTTCGGATCGTCGTTGGTCTTGCGAGTGTCATGAGGGTACGTCCTGTGCACTGGACAATCAATCGCCTTGATGAGACGGGACATACGGAGCGCCTGTATGGATTGAGATGCAGGCCTTGAAGCTCTTACAAGTACCACCGAAATTCCGGTACTGCTGGTCCGTCCCTCAACTTCAGAGTCGGCACATCGCTCGCTTTGATGGTGGCGCCCACCTTCCGATCACGTCTCTTGTTGTCCCAGATCATATACAGACCAAAAAGACCCGTTATGGTAGCCCCAGTGGCGCCAAAACACGCCGTGGTGACAAGCGCAGGGAGGTACTTGGGCGCATCGCGCTCGCGAAACACGTTACTCGCCACGAGGCCCATGACATTGGCCAGCGGAACACCTACCGATGTGAGAGTGACGCGGCGGCCCTCGTGAGCAATATTGTTGTTGTACCAAGTCGAGAGCAGGACCGACGGCGCAGACGTGCCCCAGCACATCATAAAGGTCGCAA
This sequence comes from Claviceps quebecensis, assembly GCA_004016085.1. Lineage (NCBI taxonomy): Eukaryota > Fungi > Ascomycota > Sordariomycetes > Hypocreales > Clavicipitaceae > Claviceps > Claviceps quebecensis. Next base: position 1,300 of record QEQW01000146.1, read on the forward strand.
AATAAGCCACGTGCATCTGAGAATGCACATCTGAGAGAGAGGCATACAGGACAAAGCCGACGCAAGTCAAGACGAAGCCCAGCACAATCAGAGGAAACCGAATGCGCAGAAAGTCCGACGCAAACGCCAGGACCAGCAGCATCACCGCCCCCGTCACATTGGGTGCCACCGTGTACAAGTTGGTCTTGACGGTCGAATAGCCCAGCCGCTGAACAATCTGCGGCAGAAACAGCGTCACAGCCTGCAGCGGCACCCCCAAGCACACCTCGATGGCCAAAAACACATACGAGGAAGGATAGGCAAAGATCTTGAGCGCCTCCCGAAAGTTAAACTCCTCGGCCACCACCGACGAAGAATCCACCTGAATGCGATGAAACGCCAGCCCTCTCTCCTCCACACTCAAAAACCCAGCCGTGGCCGCATTCCGCGGAAGAAGCCAGTACGCCAACCCAGCGAACAAGACCGTCGCCGTACCCTCCACCAAGAAGAGATACCGCCACGGCTCCAGACGCGACTGAATGCGGAAGACGCCAAACGCGAGCAAGCCACTAAACGCATTCGCCATATTCGACGCCGCGTAAAAGACCGCCAACCGACGTGCTAATTCGCCGCGGCGGTAAAACGTGGTGAGGTAGTATATCACGGTCGGGAAGAAGCCCGCCTCCGCCATGCCAATGAACCAGCGCACAGCAAAGATGCCGCCAAAGTTGCGTGTCGCGGCCGAGAGGAGCGTCATGGATCCAAAGCCGAGCATCATGACGGGGAGGGCTCGCGCGGGGCCGTACTTGGTGGCGAGGAGAGAGAAGGGGGGCGCGAAGAGGACGAGGGGGATGAAGAAGATGGATACGACGAGGTTGTATTCGCCGTCGCGGAAGTTGAGGTCTATGTGCTTTTTGAAGAGGAGGGGGGGGGGAGGCGGGTTAGGTCAGCCGACGGAACGTTTGCTGGGATTGATGGCATTGTGGATAAAAGCTGCGGGTTGTTTGTTTGTTCAGATCTTCTTACCCTTGCTGAGACCATTTGTCTGCGCGTTGCTCAGACCTCCCTTGTCGAGCGAATAAAACAAGTCTAATTGCACACGCATCAGTACTGAAATGACTTGGCGGTGGAGAAAAAAAAAAAAATAAAAAAATAAAAAAAAAAATAAGATCAAATAAAGCGTTCTCGTCTGGTCTGGTCCGTGGCCTGGGATGTCATTCACGTCGGCCAAGGAACGTACATACACATGGTGGCTAGTATGGGCATGAGACGGAGATCGAATTTGGTGCATAAGCTGCGCTCCGCGGCCGGGTCTAGCACGAGTGTGCTCTCGTCGTAGAGGCCTTGTTTGACGCTTCCTTCGAGGTCATCTTTGCGGACCGGGCTTTCCACTGCGCTGATGTCTTTGATGGACGATGAAGAATCCATTTTGTGGGTTGGCAATGGTACGGTACCTCTTGGCTTTCGTCGCTGGGAGGTGGCTTTTGATCGAGTAGAATGGGAAATGGAAGATTATCTCGTGAAGATATAATATAGTAGGAGTTCCGAGTTGCCGACTTGTACGGGTAATCAGTAGTACAGTAGGTACAGTAGTTACGAGGTACGCCTCACTCGTTCGTGCAACGGAGGCCAAAGCCTCTGATAGATATATGTACATACATATTACCTACATACCTCTCTTGATAGCGAGGAACCAATGCTATCAAATCGGATTCGAGGAGACAAGATAAGGCGGCCAGTGTGGAGGTGCCGATCAACTCGTGACAGGGGGATGAGATAACGAAGCCGGGAGCGAGGTGGGGGATCCACTCCGGAGGGGATGGATCATGGATGGCTCCGATGGCATGGATCAGTGAATGGGGGTCGCCAGATTGCCGACTGCAGCGGATCTCAACTTTCAAGATGTGGATGGTGACATTGCCTTGGGTACCGGTACCTATGATGGCCAGACTCCAGTCAACCGTTCCCATGTGCTGCATACGCTTGGCCTGGCATTTGAACTACATACCATACCTCATAGGAGGTAGGTACATACCTTAGGTAGGAGGTAGTTGTGACTTGTCCCATATTGTCACACGCAGCACAGCTGGCATGTGGGGCCAATGTACCAGATACATACATCACCGAACATCGTCTCTGTTACTATCATATGATTTATCCCTCAAAACACCACAGTTTGTTTGTATGAAGTGGACAATGACCAGATGCTGGCTCTTGATCAACCAGCATCTATGCTAGTAGAGTCTTTCAAACCCTCGACTTATCTTCCCAGGAAACCCTTCCGAGTTCTTGGTTTACCTCTTCCAAACTTGGCACGATAACATCATTCTCTCACGACATCGTTATTATGTATCGCACCATTCATTGTACACCGCTCAACATTCAGCCACTCATGACTCATGAGTGTATCATCTGACTCTGATAGGTACTTACAACAGTGCACGAGGCAATCTCCGAGTCTCGTCTCCGAAGCACATCCGTGTAAGCCTCACCATCAGTGTTGACTGGTTCAAAACCATCATTATGTAATTGAGAACCATGAGAGGGTTCTCTTCTGACTCATTCATTCATACAGAGTAGCTTACCTGTTCTATAGAGAAAGGGAAGAGGTGTGCGTGCGGGGAACGCGGCTTTATTATGGTGTTGAGCCCACAATCACATGCCCATCAATCCGCGCGCATCTCCTTGGAATATCCATCATCGTAACCTACCTGGTATTCCGTGTTGCGCGATTCCAACAATGTATAAATAGGCTCTTCTTTCTGTTAATAAGTAGACAGAAGAATCACGCACAAATACAAAATATTTCATCCCACACATTGTGCAACACACATTCTCCTTGCCTTGTCGTTCATCTAAGATTTTACGGAGCTTTTTATGAGATCCGAGCAAAAGCTCGGTGCCTCCCGCAGGATGATGGACGATCTTGACGACTGGAGCTGATACAAGTTATCTGACGCAAGCACCAGAAACCGCCCTGACCTCATCATCCTTTCCGGCCTGGCCCTGAACTCATCACGTATTAGTAATTACCTACCTCCTACGGAGTACATATCCATCCATACCAAAATGCTCCAAGTGCACTCTACCATCCCCTTCCCCTAACCCAAATATCCACAATCTCATCTTCTGCTCCCTCCCGCTCCTCATCCACAACAAAGTACCACCCAAACTGACTTCCCGTGATGCACGCATGATTAGGCCACAGCCTTACCTTGTCTCCAACTCGAGGCACCTCCTCATCCTGCCCGGTAAACTTGGTAATAATCTCTGGATTTCCACTCCTCCATGTCAAAATCCCGTGTTCTTGCGAGCAGCGCCCAACCACCCAGCCACGAAAATCTTCCACCTCACACGTTGGCTGCGCGACACCTGTTCTATTCCACGGCGTCAACATAGCCATCCCCTCGTACGCTTTGCAGGGCTCTTTTGCGAGCGCGAGGACGCCTGCGCCAATCAGAGCCTCGTCGGAGCCATGGGCGCCGCGCCGTGGATAGGTACTGTGTACTTCAGCGAGGACTGTGAGAGCGACATCCCGCCAAGAAAGCTTGCGAGTGCTGATGCTGTGGGTTGCTAATTGCTGGAGATCCAGAGTTGGGTAAACCCCCGCGTGGATTTCGAGAGCATAGCCCTTTTGTCTCACCGACGTGAACAGCTCGGAAAGGGATTGGACTTTGCTTCTCAGCGCGTTGCCACGAGCCTTATGTGCTCCACGCTCTTCCTCTTCTTCTTCTTCTTCTTCTTCTTCATCGTCTTCTGCTTCTTCGTCTTCTTCTTCTGCTGCTGCTGCTGCTGCTGCTACAAGCATGTTTTGCATCGACAGTGAGGTTGGCGAAGCTCCGGCGGAGAAAACCAGAGCAGGCAAGTTGGTCACTGACTTCTCTCTGGCTCTGGTTCTTAGTCGCTCTGCACCTTCTAGCATGGCGGTAATCTCAGCGTGCATCATTTCGATGGCGGCGGCTTGGCTGTCGCCGCCGTATGAGTGGCCCGCATGCGAGTACAGGCCAGACAGGATGATCTGGTTGTTGAGGCTGTGAGCTTCCAGCGCTGCGTCGGCTAGCTCGAGAAACTCATCGCTCTGTACCTGTACGCCAGCTCTGCGTCCGCCCATGTCGACTTTGATGTATGAATGCGGAAGGACACCCGAAAGGGCGTGGAAGCCGGACATGATGGGAAGTTGGGAGGCATCGTCGATGAGAACCGAAATGCTGTCTTTGCCCAACGTCTGCGCAACTGCGGCTAGTCGCGGTATGGCGCTTTGTGAGATTGGTAGGCCGTAGAGAACCTGTCCATGTTGTTGTCATTTTTTTCTTGAATGAGCAAATGGTGTGCGTGTGCGTGTGCATGAGGCTTACATTGACCTTTCTGCCCTCTTCTTTGTACTTTTCCAGCATGGGCAACAGGAACTCGGCCTCGGCCAAAGTCGAAACAATAAGACTTACCGGCCGGGTCGCGTCCTTGCCGACTTGGAGCTGCGTAATCTCCACCGTCTATTCCCTTCCATCCATCGTCATCGATGAGCAGGCTCCTCTTTTGTGCGTGCGTAACGCCCGTAGTGAAGGCATCGGGACTTCTCACTGACCTTGTGTGTCTTCACATGGGCTCGCCAGCCGAGATCAAGTCGGCCACATGTCTGAAGCATGCGCTCGCAGTTCCGACGAACGGCGGCGACGTTTATGACTGCGGCTGGTGTTGGGATCTCGCGGAGGGACTTGCCCAGGTAAAGTTCCGCGAGGACATGCCGGGGCGACGAGGGGTAGAGATGATTCAATGACATGGCCGAGGCTTGTGCGCAAATTTGAAATATATGTACAACCTCGTTGGCAAGCCTTTATATTGCACAGATGCCACGCAATCACAACGTGGGGTTGCGAAATTGAGAGTTCAGGAACCTGGACTGGACGAGGATCTCCGATCGTGGCGTGGGGTTGACCGTTGACATCAGCCCAGTCGGGTCCAGTGTCGCTCCAGACACCCAAAGTGCACACAAACTTCCAACACATCACCACACTATCGCACAAGAGAAAGCAATCTTTCTAGAAAGCGGCTATACACATGCGATATGAAAAGTCGCTTGCACTCCCAATGTACGAATGCTCGTCTGCCTGCCTTTGATCGCCCTGCCTGGAACCTTGGGTACCTAACTCCGGCAATCAAAACCTCCACAGCCAATTCTGTCAAAGGGCCGCGGTGACGAGAAGCTGCCGCAATTCAGGCTTACCATCTCCCCGTAATGATGCGTGCGCGCTTAGCGAGATGATGGAAACACGCCCTTGCGGACTGAAATGACCGTCGGAGTAGTACATATGAATTCAGGCTCGAATTGTGTGTGCACCAAGCACGCGCCGATGGTAATCAGACACCCATTGACCACCCACTACAGCATCAAACTCTCAATCGGAGTCAGTCAAACACCTTCTCCAACCCCATCCGTAACATGAAGCTCCCTCCCTCTCCACAACCCTGCATCAAGCAGAGCGGCAGTGAGAAAAAGTAGTTGGCCTCCCCGCCAGCCGGTCCCGAACAAGAGACGTGTAAGCATTCCACGCGGCACTTGAACGAGCCCACATCACGCCTCTTCACCTCTCGCCATATCGAGCATAAGAAAACAGTAACAAAAAACAGAGACCAAAACGACCCAAGTGTCAGTATGTAGTACGTAGCGGGCACGCAGCGCGTCCCTTGTTTCGTTCGTTGAGAGCGCGACCCCCCAACGCATAGTATAGTATAACAAGGGCGCCACATTAGGACCTACCTACCTATTCGGTGTGTGTGATTGTTCATAGGACGTAGAGCTAGCACGAGCAGCACAATATTTTTCAAAAAAGGGCATATGTAGTAGACAAAATACAGCAAGTCGGTGCCGTGTTGAACCGGCCGCCGGGATATTGCACACTGGACTCCGTCAGTATAAGAGGTACATAACTAGGTAGTAACTATTGAGATACCGATCAAAAAAGAAAAAAGAAAAAAAGAACAAGGGGACGTGGAGGAAAGAGAAGAATAGCATAGGCCAGGGATAGCGTCGCGGCGCTCCTCGTCTCATTTGTTATATATAGTACACCTCCCAAACTCCGCATCTAGCCTATTTTCTTCTCAAAAAACTGGTTTGGTAATGTGATTTCCCGTTTCGCCTTGCGGCCCAAGATCCGGGGGAGGGTCATGTGGAGGAAGTGGAATTGAATACAAATGTAATATCGTATAGTTGCCTGATTAATAAAAGACATGCCATGATCCATTTGACGCCGTGTGTCCTTGTCTTGTCTTGTCTTGTCTCGTGGTAATTTGTGCTCGGCCCGTCTAGGGAGGTGGGGTATATCATGTATGTGGATGCTTCGAACGAAAGACGTCTTTCTTTTGATTTAATCCCATATTTTCAAAGGGCCTGTAGGCTGTCCGCTTGCAAATTGTTTTGCTTCACGTTCTTCACTTTCTTCAACAGGGACCGATGGTGGTTTCGTGGACGTGCCGTAGGTACTCTCGCTGTTGGCGGAAGGAGGAGTAGTCTCCTTGCAGGATGGGATCGAGAATGCCGCCGCATTTGGGGTCGCGTGCCACGCGGGCCATTTGGTCTCGCAGGGCGTAGTAGGCGTCTTCGAAGCGCGCCATGATGGCGTTGGTGTTGGATGAGCCGCCGGATATGTCGTTGGAGGAATTGTTGGGATCAATGATGGAGAGGCGGGATCTGTCCCTGTATGTGAAAGTTGCAACATCGGACTGAACGGTGAAGAACGATGGCATGTGGTTAGTTGATGCAAAGACAAACCTTTTGTTGGCGCGGAGAGGCAGAACATGACGACGAGTGGGGGATTTTGCCTTGGCCGGGGGTATTGTTGCTCACCTTTCTGATGTACCCTACTGGCCGGGTGAGCGAGATGGCGTTGACCTCGAACTGGAACTGCCGGCCGTACAGCTCCAAGAATTCCAGGAGCATCTCCCCGAGATTATGCTCTGGTATCATGCTACGACTCTGGACCTGGGGCATCAACTGTAGCATGCTGACCACCAAGCATATGACTGAAAAGCCACCAATGCCTCCATTGACGGGTTCGTTCAACCCACGCATCAGCAAGAAGTGCTTGATGAGAGTCACCAGGATGGGCATCGCGGGATACTGCTTCTTCCACGCCTGAAACGTGTCCACAGCCCTGACGCCGCCTAGGTTCTCAAAGGATATGTCCACCTTCAGCCCCGTGAGCTTGTCTACAAACTTGACCAGCGGTATTCGGGCGCCCGCAATCACTTCAATTGAGCCCGGGTCAGCGACATGCTGCGTGGTCAGAAACTTGGAGAATTTGTAGAGCCAGCTTTTGCCGCCCAGGTACGTCGGGGGACCACCGCGCATGTAGCTGGCCGAGCACACGACGATGTCCATGTCCGCCGTCGGTAGGTAGAGACCAGACATGAAGGAGCCAAAAGGAAGCACCTCAGCAGAGGCAAAGTTTCGCCCGTCACGCTTCATGGCTTTGCGCAGATTCTCAACCAGATTGTCCCGGATGCGCTGCTCGAAATCACGCGGCCGAACATACTCGTAGAAATCAATGATCTCTTTGTGCAGTCTATGAATGCCAATTAGATGTCTGTTGAGTGCAGAGCTGCTATACAAATACATTTTGTACACAGATATGGATTGGTTGGGGCAAACTTACCGAAACGCCATGTTCCGGGTATTTGAGTGGTCAACAGACTGCCAAGGACATGACATCTCATCCTTTTTTGCTTTCCACGCCGAAGTGATGGTACCCTTTGGCGCCTTTGTGGACGACTTCTTCATTTGACCATAGTCGGGAGGTTTGATCTCGTCATTCGCGGTACGTTTCCTAGAGCCGAGTGGTCCTGATCGGTCCGGCGATGGTAATGATGGCACTTTATTTGCTTGGGCACTCTGTGCTGTATCACGGCCTCGACTCATGACAGGAGGCTCTGTAGGGGGCGGCGGTGGTTGAAGCTCGGACGGAGGTGGTGGAATATTGTTTGTGTGGGCGTCTTCGTTTTGCTCATCTTGCTCATCTTCAGTCAGATCAAACGACAGGACATCCTCAGCTTCAGTAGTGGTATCTGGCTTTGCCAGTTGTTCCAGCCTCGCCTTTCGGATCAGCTTTACCACGTCCCGTTTCTTGTGCGTTGTCTCCTCTGGACAGGGCAACGCAGTGTAGGGATCAGGATTGGACCATTTGGGAACCTCCGCACTCGAGTCCGCAGCCGCCTTGTTTGTACGCGCACGCTTTCTCGACGGTCCCTCCGAATCCGATGCAGATATGTCCATTTCGAGTTCATCGTCATCCGAAAGCTCGTCTAGGTCGCGAAACTTGGCCCCGCTTTGTCCATCATCTACCCGCTCCTCAGGGACATCGAATGTCGCGCCAGATATGAGGGCGCGTTCGGAAGGGGGGGCAGGCGGCTGCCAACGCCGCGCTGCCTTCTTCGGCGGTCCTTCACGGGAATCTCCCCAACGTCCCCTGTTGCCAGCTGAGTGGCCATTGCGCGTTTGGTCTACAATGCCCGCTGGTTTGTCAACCCGAAATGTAAAGTCTCTCTTTGGCACCTGAGGCCGATATGAGTCGGAGGAGGGAGGCGCACGACTTCGCCAGTCACGGGAGTCATCTCGACCACCACGTCCGCCTGCTCCAGGTCTCCAGGTATCGGACCTCGGAGGTGGTCTATCGTACGAGCTCGACGGCGGTGTGCGCTTGGAATTTGGAGATGGACGCGGTCGCCAGTCCTTGGCGCGATCTCGATCGTCGCTGTACTTTTGCTTGTTTTTGGCCATGTTCAAAGGCGCATGCGTCGTATCTCGGATTGCGCTAGGGTGATTCTGCGTGGCTCAAACAAAACAAGGTCGACGACTTGTGCGATAACATTGATGCCGGAGAGAGTGTGTCCACGGCTTGTCGCGAAGCGTCGCGAGGTCTAGACACAGACTACAGTGCATTCACCCCACAGCCAACAAGCGAGAAATCAATTTCTGTCGCGAAAAGCGTCATGATTAGTCAGCTACACTTTCCGATCAAGGAATGCTCCCAAGTCGCAACTTCCAAGCTCGATATGTCAGTGACCACTGACCACTGACCACTGACAGCATACGGACTCACGGAGTACATACATCACGTCCCGCAACTACTAATTAGAGCCTGAGAAGTCCATTACGTGATGGCGCTGGACCTGTGGACTCTGTACTGTGCCAAATGCCTGACGGACCTTTGCTTCGACTCTGTGATGCCGTCACCTTAAAGCTCGAGGCCTCCGGCTCGAAAAAACGCACGATGACCTCGACTCTGGCCAATGATATCCAGGGATCTTGCCACGAGGAAGGCAAAAAAATGCAACATCCGGGTCCAAAAGAGCCCTGCGCTTCACTCAGCCGTTGGCTGCAGAGGACTATACTATGCTGTAGCAACAACAGCAACGTCGGTGCGATTACGATGATTCGCCGTAATCGTGGCTAGAAGTAGCGGACGATTCCATTTCCAGAAAGAGTTCCTTATTACGTCTCCTGAGTCGTTACCACACAACAAAGTTGACAGTCTCGAGGGTAATTTATTTTGTATTAAAGATTACTTGGGGCTGGACCTCGACGGTCCGGTAGGTTTGCATAGAACGAAATGAAAAGTCGACAAGAAAATGAGAAGACACAGTAAAACCCCCCGGTCCTGTTTCCTGTTTCCTATGGCAAATCCGAGCTGCTTCACAAGGTTGGCTTCGAACGCCGTCCACTCTATCATCCCCCCCTTCTTGTTTTTTTTTCCTCCAGAAACGCCTTATAAATCCAAGTAACAAAGTGTGAATCCCTCCTCAGTGTTTCTTTCGGTGGCAAATTGCGCTTTTAGAGCGTGAGAACAGCCATGAAAATGACAACGCCCATGGCCAGGAGTGAATTCTGCGCATTCATGGCCGCACCAGCGATGGGAACATCACTTGACCCTGGGCGGGGAGCGGTGGGGACGGGTGGCAGGCCGGTAGCAGTCGCATTACCCGAGGGAATTGGTGCCTCCGATGGTTTGATAGTCAGAGGAGGTGGCGCCAGAGTCATTGTGGTGTTTGCTGAAGGCTCAGTGACAAGGATCAGAGCCTGGGTCGCCGTAGAGGCGGCCAAGATAGCCGAGAGAATAGCAGTGCTGCGCATGTTGCTGATGGCTGAGAGATGTGCTTGGTGTTTAAGCAGTGGTGTTATGAGTATTGTTTTGTAGGTTGCGTTGTTTATAGGTAGGCGACAAACGAAGGAATGATAGTATGGAATGGATGGCCAACAATTTTTTGCGTCAACAACGTGAACATCGAAAGCATCAAGATTCAAGGCTCCTACTTATACTTCTTGGAATCTTGATTCCTCGGCCGCCCAACTGAGGCAACGAAAGAGCCGGCCGAGCTTGGTGGTCGGCACCGGCATCGAAAACGCGTCACAAGCCACTTCCGTATTCTGTTTCTTCTTCTTCAATCTTGGCTCTTTTGGTAACCCTTTGCCCCTCCACGCAAGTTGCTCAGCGTCGCTATTCTTAGACGACGTGAAGGAAGTCAGCAGATGATTGTTGAGCTGTGGCTGTGCCGCGCGGCATTGTCGACTTACGGAATAGCGTGGTGTCGGACTGCGTCGTCATCTGCTGCTGATCGGATGACGCCACACTCCAGCCGTTTGCGCAGCGAGAGCGGAGCGCTGCAACCGCCGTAATCACGATTCACCGCTGTCCACTCTGTAGTCTGTAGCCTATGTAGGTACTTAGGTAGGTACACACATGCGATGCAATGCAGGCTGATGAGGCAGCCAATGCTACTCCGCAATCTGCATTGTTTGCAGCGACGGGAGGCCGCTGAAGTAGCGGGCAAGTCCAGCTTGTCGCCGAAAAAAAATAATCATCCGCATTCCAACCTTCCATCTAGGTATTCCGCAACCATACTTCAGGCCAGAAAACCGGACGACGCCTATCCAAAACTCGTCAAGGAACGTCGATAAGCAACGTCTGCGGTTTGGCTCGATGCTCATTGCTCACTCTCAAGTCTCCATGAGAATGAGCACTCGGCGACTTGCTATTGGATCGCATCTGCACAGTGATCTCCGCGAGCTTATTACCTTATCTCAATAAGTTTCGCGCCCCTGACAATGTCAACGCCAATGCACTCTGACAACACAGATTACAGATATGCACCTTACGCACTTTTACTGATCTTGTCCTGACCCACAATATGTTCCCGAGTTCTTCAGCTGGGGGTTCATCTGTAGATTGTGGGAGTCTCTGTGCTCTGTTCTCGTAAATTCCGGCATGCGGGCTTTTTGATACGTAGAGTGGGGGTTCGAAAACGGTAAAACCACCAACTTTCCGTCGCGGTTGCATCGATGGATCGTCCAAGGACAATCCCACCCCCTGTGAGCAGCGATGGCGGCACCATAATGCCCTTTGAAGTCATTCCGAAAGCATTCGACGTCTCGCGCGGGGAGTTTAGCAGGCAAGTTTGCCCCACGTACCTATCGCGATTCGCGATAGACGAGGGAGATCCCCCGAGCCTTGGAGACGAGTTCAAGAGGCGGTTCACTCACTCACCAAGGTTGTGGCATCTCACCACATTGCCTTCCAGTTCCCCTTGTGAGTGTGAGACATGACCATACGTAATCGTAGGTCTCGTCTCTTCTCCTGTCCACGCGACTACTAGGGGGCAGGAGCTATATGGATGGTTTTGTGTGCTTTCGTGAGATACATTACATGCCTAGGTATTGCCTATGTATGTACTGTACATCCATGTCGTTCACAAAGCAAAGCACAGTCATGGGATGTGTCGAGCGAAATTTCTGCCTCCTTATTCCACGTCGCATGCAGGCTTCGTATATTTTTTTCTTGTTTGTTTGTTGTGGATTCAACGCTCTCAAGCTGCAAGCCTGAAGGCCATCTCTCGGTGAATATCGGGCGTGCTGACGCTGTACAGGTAGTCAAGATATGTACATGTGTAGAGAGAATCACGTCAGAGAGATATGCATAATGGTACCACATGATGGAACTGCATAGCCCCGAAGGTGATGCTCAGGTTCACCATGTACAGTACTCCGTAGAGGGATGGAGGTTGTTGATGGCCCATGCGCTGCCGAGCTGTGATGGTATCGCAGAGTATAGGGACAATGTACAGCACAAACCAGTGGCCAGACGGCTGCTATCAACGCCTTCAAGAGCATATCAATTACCGTGATACCCCTCCAATCCTTGACTTTGCTAGGGCCTCACCAAGGACCTCGCGAGATTGCTGTGATCAGGTGCTTGATGAAGCAACAGATACCGATTTCATCAATCTCTTCAGAATGCCAAAGGATATCTTCCATAAGCTTTGTTCGTGGCTTCGTCTCAACACCTCGCTTTGTGCCTCGCGTTATCAGTTAATCGAGCAGAAAGTCATGATGTCCTTGTGGGTTTGCGCGTACAATGAGCCGCAAAGAAACACGGGACTTCGCTTTCACCTAAGCCAGTCATTAGTATCGCGAATATTTTATAAGTTGATCGATCCCATGAGGAAGCTACGCGTTGCATTTGTTCGTCAGCCAAACCCAGTAGCAGTTTCACAGACCGTTAAACGAGAAATTCCTTCAATGTAACCGTTCCATTGGTACTATTGACGGCACGCACATAGCGACTGGCGTTTGTGCCTCTTTCTGAAACAGAAGAGGTTTTGGTCGAGAAGGAGCATTATCACGTGTGCTCCCGCACGAAAGGGAAGGCGCTTAGGCACCTTGACGCCACCCGGGCAGCGGACGGCAGTCGAACTCTTAGGACGGTGTCGCAGATACTGAACCACCTCGATCTGATTTTCCTCGACCCGAACCGGGGATCAAAAGCACGGGACGCATTCTCCCTCCTGAGGATGACCCACACAGGGTTCCAGGACTTCCGAACGAACTTCTACGAACTGATCCACCGTGGAGGGATCAGTGAGAACCTGAAGGAGGAGTTCTACAAGAAGCTCCCCCAAGAGTTCCAGAGTCAACTGTTCGGTGACTATCGCGACAGGGGAGTATGAGCCTATCTCCTCATGGACGCGAGCCAGGGCCAAGGCCGAAAACGGTAGGGCTCCGGGCACGACAGCGTGGGCGACTGCCACGAAGAAGACGCAAGCCGCAAACCCGGCGCCTCGACCACTCCCGATGGACTTGCAGAGGTTAAAGGAATTGGGCGCCTGTTATAGGTGCAAGGAGAAGGGGCACATCGCCAGAGACTGCCCCCAGAAGCCAGGAGTGAGCGTGCCCGGAGCCCTACCGTTTTCGGCCTTGGCCCTGGCTCGCGTCCATGAGGAGATAGGCTCATACTCCGCCGCCGCGTCGGCCAGCTGAGCGAGGGTTACTCCCCTGTCGCGATAGTCACCGAACAGTTGACTCTGGAACTCTTGGGGGAGCTTCTTGTAGAACTCCTCCTTCAGGTTCTCACTGATCCCTCCACGGTGGATCAGTTCGTAGAAGTTCGTTCGGAAGTCCTGGAACCCTGTGTGGGTCATCCTCAGGAGGGAGAATGCGTCCCGTGCTTTTGATCCCCGGTTCGGGTCGAGGAAAATCAGATCGAGGTGGTTCAGTATCTGCGACACCGTCCTAAGAGTTCGGCTGCCGTCCGCTGCCCGGGTGGCGTCAAGGTGCCTAAGCGCCTTCCCTTTCGTGCGGGAGCACACGTGCGCCACCCTTGCCATCTCCGTCGTGAACCAATCTTCGTTGATGCTCAGCTTGTCGGAAATGGCTCCCTTCCAGGACTCGTAAGTGGGGTCCACCGCATCGTCTAGTTGAGCGGGATCGGGGAGCTTCGCCGAGCGTCGTTCGTGCTGCGCCGATTCAGTCGCCGCTGTCGGGGTTCGCTGGCTCCTCAGCGTCCGGATCTCCTCCTCCAGAGCTTGGTTCTCCAACTGGAGGGTGGCCGACTGGTTCATGCTCATGCGCTGCAAATCTTCCGCCACCCGTCTCTCAGAACGGGTGTTCTCGCAGTCCGAGCAGGGCGTGTCGTCCACTTCCGTTGTCCGGACTGGCTGCTTCATGGCCCGGGCAAGCTCCAGCTGGAGCTTTGCAATCCTGTCTTTTTGGTGTTTGTCGTTTTCCTTCCACATGGCCCCTTCTTTCGCCAACGCATTGTGTGACTCGATCAATGCGACGGCGTTTCCATCCAGTGCCGCCACACTGTCTCTCATGTCGGCGACAGCCCCCATCAAGATACAATTCTGTATGATTGCTTCACGTGTGATCTTCCACGTCGTTCTTCCGTCCATCCCCTTCGATGCTGCGTCCTTCGCCTTTTCGTAGGTGCTGATGTCCCACGGGGGTTGGTCATCGTCCCTCTCGACGGCGACGACCAGGCGTGTTGCCAGTTTCATTCTCCTCGCAATCTCCTTTTCCACATTTCCCTCGGTGGCCGTCCATTCGGTGCTCACGAGCCGCATGGCGTTCTCATCCGAAATGATGTCCGTGGTCGGCAGCAAGTACGTTGCAGACCTCGCAACGAGCCCGGCCATGGCCTTCCGCAACTGACGGACTCCGGGATTCCCAAATCTCGGGTTTCCTCTCGCGAAGATGGCAACCTCCTCGCGATGATGTTCCTCCGTGTCCGCTCCAGGAGCACGGCCCACGCCAACCGACGTACTTCGGGTTCTGACGTTCATGTCAAAAATTTGTTCACAAGACAGCACGGAACCTCCTCCTTGCTTGTGAGGCTGGGGGTTGCGGACTATTAGGTACCTATCGTCCCGTCTTCGATTGTGTTCGACGATAGTTGGGTGCCTGCGGCGAGACTTCCATAAAGTTGGCATGCCGTGATCAGGCGAGGATGCAGGTCGATACGGAAACGTCAAGTTGAAGCCCGCAAGACGCGCCACCAATGCAAGCGTCGCCTTCGGGCGGTTTCTGGGGCAATCTGTGCAGATTCCAGAATGCTGAAGACGAATGTGATTCCAGTGTCCACCTTTGTTTGCCATTGTTCCATATTGCGGCCTTAAATTCAAGGCACCAGCCTTCCGTGGAGCCGTGTGTCGCCTACCCTAGCGGCAAACGACCGACAAGCTGTCCCGACTCCCGAGAGTCCTGACTCCTCGAACCGCTTTAACAAGCTCCGGCTGGATGGGCCACTTTGGCCGAAGAAAGCAACATCGCAGCTACAATCGCACCGAAGCCGGCCCAGCTGCAATTTCCTCGCACACTCCTTTGCAGTCCCCGACCGATCCAATTTCCTCTTCTGACGATCTCCGCCATGGCCAACTATTACGGTGGCCAGTCTAACGAGCCTCAATACGGCGCGCCAGCTGGCGGAGGCGCGCAGAACCTCCAATTCTACTCTTCGTCCTATCTCCCGGCGGTCTCTGGGACTGCCACTCCACAACAGGCGTCATACGGCTATGGCGCTGGCCCTTCGAGCAGCTTTGGCTCGGCCGGTCAACCTGGATTCACCTCTGCCGGGCTCGGCGGTGCTGGTGTATCGGGACGCATGGGCGAGCATGGGGGGTTGAGGACAGGATGGCTCGCTGCGTTTTCGACGGAAGGGTATGATGGTGAGCCTCCCTTGCTAGAGGAGCTCGGCGTCAACTTTGGACACATTCAGATGAAGGTATGCTACTGCTACTACGGATACTTGATACATCAACACACTCCCTCTGCTCGTGTAATGCGCCGAATATAGAATGTCCATTACTGATGACCATTTCTCTGGCAGACACTCGCAGTGTTGAACCCATTCAGACACATCAACCAACACATCATGGACGACTCCGACCTCGCCGGGCCGATCCTATTCTTCCTTCTGTTTGGCACATTCCTGCTTTTCTCGGGCAAGGTGCACTTCGGATATATCTACGGGTTGGCCCTACTGGGATCAACATCGCTTCACATGATCTTGTCACTCATGTCGCCGACAGAAGCTGCCTCCGAAGCGTACCACCCTCAATACAACGAACCCCCTCCCCCCCAGACTTCCAGTCAGCCGGGAGGCCACTTCTCCCCCACGCTCACGTTTCCGCGATCAGCCTCCGTTCTCGGATACTGCCTTCTTCCGCTTGTCCTGACTAGTCTCTTCGGCATCATCATGCCCATGGACACGCCCATTGGCATCGTGCTCACTACAGCCGCCATCATGTGGTGCACGTACAGCGCAAGCGGTATGTTCTGTGCTGTGGGGCGAATGAAGGGCATGCGCGGTCTGGTGGCATATCCTTTGGCGCTGTTCTACGTCGGGTTCGGCATCATGGGGGTTTTCAGCAGCAGAGGCAGTGGCTCGCTGGCCAACGCCGCTGCTGGGCTCAACAAGTAGAGAAGAGAAGAGGGTTATGAAGTGCAATAAAGTGTGTTGCATGGTCCGACAAGCAGTTGTATTGGATGTTGATGAAATACAGTCGTATATAGATAAAGCAAATGCGTGGGACAACACGGCGCCGGGACGGA
This sequence comes from Claviceps quebecensis, assembly GCA_004016085.1. Lineage (NCBI taxonomy): Eukaryota > Fungi > Ascomycota > Sordariomycetes > Hypocreales > Clavicipitaceae > Claviceps > Claviceps quebecensis. The sequence goes on from QEQW01000146.1 coordinate 17,654, forward strand.
AATGGAATGTATCTTATGTCATTATTGAGCCTGATTTGTTCAGAAAGTCGACTTGACTTGACTTCAGTTGAGCATACTGCTTCTGGCTGAAGAACTCCACACGTTAGCGTTCATGCATTTCGGTTTCATTCGCCGTGCCAAGAAGGAGACTTGTCTCTCGGACCTTTCAACTATCTCGGCCGACCTAACAAGCCTCATAACACGGAGGAAGAATTGTCGGCCATCCGAGTGAGGATATTCCCGACACGATTCGAAGATGTTTTTTTAAAAGATTTACCCCGGTTTCATTTTTTAAAAGCCAATGAAGTACTTCTGTGACTGTTCATTGAACTTCTAATACATATATATAAGAGTTTTGTATGTTACACAATCCAAATCCCGAAACCTGTACTCCGTATGTATTACGGTTACTGCAACCCTTCAAAGCAAAGAAAACGCCTGGTATCCTAATTCGCCTAACCTATCCATCCCGGATGAGAGAGCCCCCTTCGCAAAACAGAATGAAAATCGAGAGTCAGAGCACAGCTGACGTTGTGCCGATAATTACTTGCGCGTGGTAAAGTCAACCTCCAACGCGGGGTTGAAGCCACCATCAGTGGCCTTCTCGCAAGTACAAGCATCTGTGAGTGAATACATTAGTAAAAGGGCTTTAGTTTGATCCCAAGGACTCTCAAGTTTTGTTCCATAGTACTCATGTCAAAGAGGTAGAGAAACATACCGGCAGGTCTTGAGCCACACGCGCAGGCCGATCCGGAAACAGCAGCGTTTTCTGACGCAGCACGGTCACAGGTACACTCGCCAGCGGGTCGAGCTCGGCAAGAGCATCGTGGGCCAGCGATGGCGTTTTCTGAAGATGCCTTGGTGCAGTTGCAGTGGAGGGCGGATTGCTTGCCGCAGGAGCAGGTTGCTTTCTGGGCTATGAGGTTTATCAGTTTTCGTTTCTTGACTAATTGAAATCTTGCATCGTCTTTGGAGGGTAGAGACATTTCTTTTTGTCATTGCAGGAGGGAGGATGTTGATGGGTCTAGCAAAAATACATACCACATGCGCATTCAGCGCCGTCCTTGGCACAGCAGGTGGAAGCTTTGGTGACAGTCATGCTGATAGTTGTGTTTGTGAGAGGTTGCTATTGGAAATATGGCTGTGAAGGTAATTGGGTGTGATTATGAACGAATTGAATGATGGCTTATGTTGAATGATGGATAGTTCGAATATTCAATTCAACGTGCAGACTTGATGTCCTTTATAGATGCTCTGATGCCTGCGGCGTGTGATGTAATGAGTGACAGCGAGGCAACGCGCCAACGGATCCGGGCCACAAAGCTGACTGATGCGAAAGGGAATGTGTGTGTGGTGATTGGCTGCGCGTTTGAAGGCTGGTCAGTCTGGCCAATCAAATGTGCAGTATTTCCAAGCAACACGTGAGAAGCAGCCATAGAACGGATGTTCAGCAGAGTGGGTCGGCCAATCCCGACTTACAAGTTACAAGTTACTGTACGTATGAGTTATCTCTTATGACGGTATGAGGGCTGGGAGCCTGGGATACCAAATTGTATCGCAGCTACGGACTCCGGAGTACATAATGATGCCACATACATACCTATCGACCCAATGACTGGCCTCGGCCAAACATTACAACTAGGTAGAGCGCCGGCCCATACCTACAAACTTATTTGGGCCATGTCACCGCAACTCGTGCGCATCTTCTGTCAAATTGTAGGCGATTCTATTTCAGTGACCCCAACGAGGAGATGAGACCACTGAGCCCAAAGCGCAACGGGGGAAGTCTGAACTCTGAACTCCTGGCTAGCATTCTCCCAGGCAAGCAAAGTTGGGCAAATATCTACTTCTGTCCAGCCCCCCAAATGACTCGGCAGTCAGAACTTAGAAGCCATATGTTAGTAGTTTTTAGTAAATGAAGATCCGACAATCTCGGAAAACAGGGTGACAACGAGCCCAATAGTATGAGAGTTGGCGCGGCCAATCTAGGCAGGTAAGTCAATCAATTGACCTAGGTATGTACTACGAGACGAGCCGAGCCTGCAGACCGGTACCGAGTGCAACCCCAAAGTTACAGTAAATAAGCTTCGTGTCGCATTGAACTGGTCTCATTCGAGAGACCGGACGATCCTCCGGTGCATGCATATGCGTGATGCGTTGGTCTATAATAAATATCTAGGTACCTACTCGGTACGCACTCCCGTACAGAGTAAAGGGTCTAAAGATAAAGTGACCAATCGATTTACGCTGCTGTCTTTTACAATACGTATCCCGCGGGCGATGCAAGCTTAGAATGAATAAGAATGGCTCTTGAGAATATATCCATCACTCACACTGGTGTAGGCAGCTAGAACAATTATCCGGATGCCATCGCTGGGCTAGGTCGTTACTTCGCGCGCGTCTGTGTTGGCCAAGGCAAGTGCGCTCAGTCTATATTACACCATGTGCTCGTGCAAGACGATGTGCAAACTCAAAGTCTCGATTTCCTTAGGCGTCTTCATTCAGAATTTTTCCATGCTACGAACACCTCGATGGTCCTCGCAATTGACGAGTGGACTGAAATTGTGATAGATGTTGGACAATTATAGTCGCAAACGACTTGCATCTTGCTTGTGGACGGTTTATCGCTCGTAGATGCCACGCTCTTGCAGAGTGCTCGGAGGATCTGCCACCGTAGACGACGAGGAGGCTTATCGCGTAGTCTTGGGCCTACACCCGTGACCCAGGAAGTGGTGCTGTGCATCTGCTGAACGCAATTCACGCACTCGTTCCCGCCGAACCTAGATCAGAGTTGCGGCATTCAAAGCAAAGGATTACTGCATCCTCATTATAAAATGCAGATGGCGATGTGCCAAACGCATTACAAATATGTGCTCATCCTCGGCTTCGGGTTGCCTTCTGGCAGAATCCATGCCGTGATGTTGGGGCAGCAGTTGGCTGCGCCTGATCAGCTGTCTCGCTCTCTCGAGTCAATGGCACAAACAGAGTTGCTGCGCGCAAAATAGTCCTTGCCGAACACATCATTATTGTCCCCGACGCTACCTCCCTTTGTGGCGCGAAAGACCGTCGTTTAGATAACGGCTTGCACCATGCGCCGGATGAATAGATGACATGGGACAAACTGAAAAGACTGAAGGAAAAAGAAAAAGCCTGGCAAAGGTTGATGCACCTCCTCTATGCTTCAAGCAACCGAGCTTATGCATGTAGCCGTCGCTTAGCAAACGAGGAGCTCCTTATGACTGATCAAAGCAATTCTATCGATGTGTCGCCGAATGTTGTGCGTGTTCAAGGTCGAAGGCGTTTGTAACTCGAAGACTCCCTCATCTCATTCATCGCATCAAGCTGCTGATGTCTAGAAGCGCTCTCTATACAGTTGCACACCTGGGTACATTCGTGAGATATCGATCTTCCTCAATGTTTCCTAAGATCATCTGGAATCCTTCCACGCGCCTTCTCACACCCTCGAAGCAACCTCAGACGCCAATTTTCGTCGCTTATTCATGGCATCCTGCTCTGCTAGAACTTTGGCTGTCAAGGACGCAGCCATGGGGTTGTTGATACCACTTATTCTCGAGTCTAAGCCTCTCTTTTTGGTATAGGAAGTTTTCGGCTCATCGATAGTGTCAGCCAAGTTGCCATTCTCCGCTGTCTCGCTTTCCTTCCGTTTCTTTTTGTTCTTCTTTTCCAACTTGTCCTTCTTGAGACTGTGGGTCAAGCCTCTCTCTCGTATGCTCTCCATTCTCTTTTCTAATTTCTGCACGTCCTTATCCATGGCTGCAAGCAATGGGATGACATTGTCTGTCTCGAACTTGTCTCCACATTCAGGACACGAGTTTTCGTGAATTTCTGTGATTGCGACCTCGGCAAACGCGTGGCCGCAGGGAACTAGGTAAATAGCTTTGGTTGACGGGCCCATTTCTTTCATGGAAATCGGACATGCCCATTTCCCACCTGATTTGGAGAACTTGACTCGCACTATATCTTTCAATGATTTGATGCCAAAACTGGAAGGCTTCGTATCCGTCTCGGCCGCTTCGTCGGATGGCATTAGTCCGTTCAGAATGGCTTCGTAGTTGAACAGTCTGCCGCGCCAATCTGAAACAGCTGTTTCCATGTCAAGGCTCGAGCCGCTGAGAGCACAGTGAGTCCATGCATGAAATAATGATTCAAAGGCCGTGGCTTTGAGCTCCGAGACTGTGGGTGTACGGGCAGCGTTTTTCACCAACTCACTCCTCTTTGGGATGGAGCCGCCGTCGTTACCCATGATGCGATGGGTGATTCGAGCCTAACGCAGGCGCTTGCAAGGAAGACAGAGGATTTGACAAGAAAGCCTGACAGAAACTATACAATGAGGAGGAGCAATAATTGATGTTGTCAGTAGTTAGAAGATACATAAAATAGATATGTAGACAAATTGGGCACTCAGCGACGGAATATGTAAGTTGTGGATACGTATGTACGTACCCATGTACCAAGTTTGTGTGACCTGGCTTGCAGATAGTGCGAATTCATGGGACTTGGTATGCTGCTCGCAGTGCTTGCAGGGTCATTCTAGGTACTTCAGCACAGTGCGTAGCACGGTGCTCATCTGATGTAAGACCCCGCCAAAGGTGCCAAACTATTGGCCGCTTGGCCATTGGCTGCTTCGCTCATTGCGGGATGCATCACTGACCTGACGTTGAGCTACTGGGCAACCCTTCGCGTCGCACCTCGACTCCCAAGTCGGGGTATCTTCGTTGAGCCGCCATCGCTGAACGTTGTACGATCTCCCGGCCATCTTGCCTATGACAACTCTCACAGAGAATGAAGCCTAGGCTGTAGGTGCTGCAGACGATTCATTCCACCGCGGCCATTCTCGTGAGCCGTGCCGCATCTGCGAGACATCCCAACCGCCTTCCTCCGTTCCACGACAGCTCCTCTCGCAACCAGATAATCAACAGCTCTTGCGCCACCGACCAGACAATTCAACCGTCTCATACGATATCCGTTGGTTTCGAAGATACCTCGCTGGTCCATGCTGGTCTGAGAGCGGTGGCTTCGGTGCCGATAGGGGAGGATGGCGCAACAACAACAGATCGCTCTCGAGCGACTTGAGCAAATCGCTCGGAGCCTGAAATCTCGGTATGACATTTCTTAGCGCTCTGGAAGGGTCTGGAAAGCTGACTATTACAAAGCGTAGGGGAGGACGTGCGAAAACGAGCCGCTAACGAGCTGCAAGAGCTTGTTGTATCATGTCAACGAGGTACAACAACAAACACCACCTTTGCGTAGCCCAGCGTTACTAACAAAGTGCTCGTAGATCTTTCCCCAGACCAATTCACTGCCTTCTACAATGCGGTAAACAACAAAATTACGCAGCTCATCACTCACGGAAGTGACTCGGCCGAACGACTTGGCGGCGTTGCTGCGCTGGATGCCTTGGTCGATTTCGATGGTGTAGATGTCGCTGCCAAATATACCCGATTCACTCAAAATATCAAAACCATTCTACGAGGCAAGGACATAAATCCTATGCAACCTGCAGCCATTGCGCTGGGTAGGTTGTGTTGTCCGGGAGGATCTTTAGTTTCCGAACTTGTAGATTCCGAAGTAAACACTGCGCTTGAGTGGCTTCAAAATGACCGAGTCGAAGAACGTCGATATAGTGCTGTCCTCGTTCTAAGAGAACTGGCTAGAACGTCACCCACGCTCATGTATCAGTACATCCCCACAATATTCGACTGGATATGGGTGGGCTTAAGAGATCCTCGACAACTGATTCGCGAAACCTCGGCAGAAACAGTTAATGCCTGCTTTAAGATCATCCGAGAGCGAGACCAGGAGATGAAAAAACTTTGGATGAGCAAGATCTATACCGAGACAAGACAAGGTTTTAAGGTCAACGCTGTCGAGTCGATCCATGCATCTTTACTGGTATTGAGGCAGCTGCTCGAACAGGGAGGCATGTACATGCAGGAATACTACCAAGACGCCTGCGAGATTGTGTTCAAGCACAAGGATCATCGAGATCCCACGACGCGAAAGACTGTTATATCCCTTATTCCAGACCTGGCCAGATATTCTCCGGTGGAATTCGCCGAAACATGGCTTCACAAATTCATGGTCTACTTATCTGGCATGTTGAAGAGAGAGAAGGAACGCAACGACGCTTTTCTAGCCATCGGCTGCATCGCCAATTCGGTTAAGAGTGCCATAGCTCCCTACCTAGATGGCGTTCTTATTCATGTCAGAGAGGGGCTGAGTGTCCAGTCGCGTAAGAGAGGCTCTGCAGACGCCGTGTTTGACTGCCTGAGTCGAATGGCTGTCGCAGTCGGTCAGACGTTGAGCAAATACATGGAAGCTCTCATAGATCCTATATTTGAATGCGACATGACTCCGAAGCTGACTCAGGCTCTGGTTGACATGGCATTTTATATCCCTCCGATCAGACCGATCCTTCAGGAAAGATTATTGGACATGCTGAGCGTTGTATTGTGTGGGGACACTTTCAAGCAGCCTGGGGCACCTCAGCCGAATACTCTCAGCTCCACCGCCGCTAACGTAAAAGATGCCTCCAAGGACCCTAAAGCATATGAGATTCGACGAGCAGAGATCAAGTTGGCGCTTAACACGCTTGGCAGCTTTGATTTCGGGGCGCATATCTTGAATGAATTTGTTCGCGACGTGGCCGTCAAATATGTGGATGACGAGGATCCCGAGATTCGTGAGGCTGCGGCTTTGACCTGCTGTCAGCTTTATATTCGGAATCCCATTGTCAATCAGACCAGTTATCACTCGCTTCAAGTCGTTAGCGATGTCATCGAAAAGCTGCTGACTATCGGAGTCTCGGATCCCGTAGCCAATATCAGACGAACTGTTCTCGCGGCGCTAGATGTCCGTTTTGATCGTCACCTTGCAAAAGCCGAAAACATCAGAGTACTGTTCTTCGCGCTCAACGACGAAATGTTTGCTATTCGAGAAATTGCTATCTCCATTATCGGTCGTCTGGCTAAGCTCAATCCGGCATATGTTATACCCTCGCTGCGGAAGACATTGATACAAATGTTGACGGAACTGGAGTTTTCAGAAGTGCCCCGGAATAAGGAGGAGAGCGCCAAACTTCTAAGTCTGTTGGTTCAGAATGCCGAGTCTCTGATTAAACCGTACGTCGAACCAATAGTTTCCGTTCTGTTGCCAAAGGGCAGTGACACGAGTGCAATTGTCGCGGCTACAATCCTCAAAACTCTCGGAGACCTCGCGGTGGTCGGCGGTGAAGACATGTTGCTTTACAAGGACCGTATGATGCCGCTAATTATAGAAGGACTTAAAGATCAATCATCCAATTTGAAGCGACAAGCAGCACTTACTGCGCTGGGCAAGCTGGCTAGTAACGCTGGCTACGTCATCGATCCGTACCTGGAATATCCTCACCTGCTAGAGATCTTACAGGGCATAATCCGCACCGAGGATCAGAAGGGCTCGCTGAGACAAGAAACAGTCAAACTCATGGGCATTCTGGGGGCCCTAGATCCCTATAAATATCAGGTAAATCTTCATGAATAGCAGCACTCGTGGAAAATGAGCAGAGTTACTAACGCCGAAGCACAGCAGGTGGCAGAGCGCACGCCAGACAAACAGCGCCGGCTCGAGTCGGTGCAGACACCTGATGTTCCCCTAGCGATGGTCGGACTGACGCCCTCTAACAAAGAATACTTTCCGACCATCGTCATCAATGCCTTGCTTCAGATTCTGAAAGATCCGTCTCTTGCGCAGCACCATGCTGCCGTCATTGAAGCCATCATGAACATCTTTAGAACTCTGGGCTTGGAATGTGTGTCGTTTCTCGACAGGATCATACCTGCGTTCTTGCACGTTATTCGGTCATCAGCTTCTACACGGCTAGAATCATACATCAACCAACTGGCAACTTTGGTTAGTATTGTACGCCAACACATCCGGACCTACCTTCCTGCCATAATCGAGATTCTTCAGCAGTACTGGGATACCTCGGCATCGTTGCAGACGACAATTCTCTCTCTAGTGGAAGCGATTTCGCGATCACTAGAGGGAGAGTTCAAGGTCTATTTAGCGGGCATTCTTCCCAACATGCTTGGAGTGCTTGAACGGGACTCGTCTCCGAAAAGGATTCCGTCTGAACGAGTCCTGCATGCGTTTCTCGTTTTTGGTGCTAGTGCCGAAGAATACATGCATCTCATAGTTCCAGTCGTTGTGCGCGCATTCGAGAAGCAGGGACAGCCTTTGATAATTAAAAAGCACGCGATTGCTTCCATTGGGAAAATCTCAAGGCAAGTCAATCTGAACGACTTTGCGGGAAGAATTATCCATCCCCTTGTGAGAATACTCGACACGGGTGAGCCAGCACTTCGAGTAACGGCACTTGATACTCTCTGCGCCCTGATACAGCAACTCGGAAAAGACTATATTCACTTTATGGGCACTGTGAACAAGGTGATAAGCCAACACCAAATCCAACATCAAAACTATGAGCTCCTCATCAGCAAGCTTCAAAAGGGCGAAGTTCTTCCACAGAATCTTACGACGGAATCAAGATTTGGTGACACTTCAGGCGAGACGCCGTTTGCAGACCTAAGTACCAGGAAGCTGGAAATGAACGCAATTCATTTGAAGGCAGTGTGGGATACACGGGGTAAATCAACCAAGGAAGATTGGCAGGAATGGCTTCGCAGGTTCAGCACAACCTTGTTGACGGAGTCGCCTAATCATGCTCTGCGTGCGTGCGCCAGCTTGGCTAGTGTTTACCTGCCACTGGCGCGTGAGCTGTTCAACTCAGCATTTGCGTCATGCTGGACGGAACTCTACGACCAATTTCAGGATGAGTTGACACAGAACATCGAGAACGCAATCAGATCAGATAACGTTCCGCCGGACTTGCTGGGGCTGCTGTTGAATCTTGCCGAGTTCATGGAGCACGACGACAAGGCTCTGCCAATCGATATTAGAGTGCTCGGAAGAGAAGCAGCGAGATGCCATGCGTACGCTAAAGCCCTCCACTACAAGGAACTCGAGTTTCTGCAAGATCAAAGCGGTGGGGCCGTTGAGGCTCTCATCATCATCAACAACGAACTACAACAGTCTGATGCGGCTATTGGAATCTTAAGAAAGGCGCAGCTTTATAAGGAAGGCATACAACTTCGCGAGACCTGGTTCGAGAAGCTGGAGCGCTGGGAAGAGGCCTTGAAGTTTTACAAGGAGCGTGAACAGGAAGTCCCCGTCGATCAAGCCACACCTATCGATATTGTCATGGGGAAAATGCGATGTCTACACGCTCTTGGAGACTGGGATGCGCTCGCCAATCTCACCGGAAGCGCGTGGGCCAACTCTGCCGGCGAGGTGCAGCGAACGATAGCACCCCTCGCCACTGCAGCAGCATGGGGACAGGGCAAATGGGACCACATGGACAGCTATCTGGCGTCTCTCAAACGACATTCACCGGACAGGTCCTTTTTTGGTGCGATCCTCGCCATTCACAGAAACCAATTCAGAGAAGCCACGACGTGCATTGAAGAGGCACGCGAGGCTCTAGACACGGAGCTTAGTGCCCTTGTCAGCGAATCGTACAACCGAGCGTACCAGGTTGTTGTGCGAATCCAGATGCTAGCAGAACTTGAAGAGCTCATTGTGTACAAACAATGCGAGGAACCGAAACAGGCCATCATGCGCAAAACGTGGGAAACTAGATTACAGGGATGTCAGCGCAACGTGGAAGTGTGGCACAGAATGCTCCGCCTCCGAGCTTTGGTAATCTCACCGACGGAGAACATGCGCATGTGGATTAAGTTTGCCAACCTTTGCCGTAAATCTGGGCGACGGGGCCTTGCCGAAAAGTCTCTCAAGCAACTTGTGGACATTGACGCACCGCTGGAGAACATGATTCCATATTGGACAGAGACTGGAAGCACGGGACAGCAGATTGCGTCTTCCAAAAACGTCCCAGCTCAGGTCGTCTACGCCATGTTGAAATTCAAGTGGGAAACGGGTCGGCAGTTACTGGACAAAGAGGAGGGTCAGGAGCCCAGCCAGGACACCTTGGCGCGACAAGACGCCATTTCTCGACGTACTCTGTACTGCCTCCAGAGATTTACCCACGACACCGCACACCGACTGGAGATGGCCAAAGCTCGCCTCGCAGCTCAAGTGGGTGGTACCGAGGGTAATCTTCCGACTGATTATGGATTCTCGGGCCAAATCGATCCATCTCTCGTGAGTCCCCAGACACAGAGGGCCCTGCATGAACAGAATATTCTACTGGCGAAGTGCTATCTGCGTCAGGGCGAATGGCTCACTTCGGTCAACAAGGACAACTGGCAGCGCACCTGCGTGAATGAGATTTTGACATCATATTCCCAAGCCACCAAGTACAACTCAAGATGGTACAAGGCTTGGCACGCCTGGGCATTGGCCAACTTTGACATTGTGCAGACGCTGTCTAATGGAAATGAAAGCCAGTCATCGGGGCTTGATAAGACGATGGTGATTAACCACGTTGTGCCCGCCATACAAGGCTTCTTCAAGTCTATTGCCCTGTCAGCCGGAAGCTCTCTTCAAAATTCTCTTCGTTTGCTTACTCTTTGGTTCGCGCACGGTGCCAGCTCGGAAGTCAACTCGGCTGTACTGGAAGGCATTGCCACTGTCTCTGTGGACACCTGGCTGGAGGTTATACCTCAGCTCATTGCCAGAATCAATCAACCTAACAAGCGCGTGCAGCAAGCTGTGCACAATCTGTTGGCGGACGTTGGACGAAGCCACCCTCAAGCGTTGGTGTACCCATTGACCGTTGCCGTGAAGTCGTGGAAGAATACCCGACGATCACGGTCGGCTGCGCAAATCGTGGAAAGCATGCGCCAGCACAGTCCTAGACTGGTGGCACAGGCCGAAACCGTCAGCCACGAGCTCATCCGTGTCGCTGTGCTTTGGCACGAGCTTTGGCACGAAGCCTTGGAGGAAGCGTCACGTCTCTACTTTGGCGACCATAACATAGAGGGTATGTTCACCACACTTGCGCCCCTTCATGAGCTGCTTGAGCGCGGGCCGGAAACTCTTCGTGAAATCTCCTTCGCTCAGGCATTTGGCCGCGATCTAAAGGAGGCTCTCGAGTGGTGTCACCAGTATGAGAACTCTCAAGATGTGAATGACCTGAATCAGGCCTGGGACCTCTATTATCAAGTGTTCAGAAGAGTCGCACGGCAGCTGATACAGGTTAGCGGCCTGGAGCTCACATACTGCTCTCCGAAGCTTCTCAACTCCAAAGATCTCGAACTCGCCGTGCCTGGAACCTATCGGAGTGGGCAACCAATTGTGAGAATCATGTCCTTTGACTCAGGCCTCACGGTCATTGGCTCCAAGCAGAAACCAAGGAAATTCAATGTCATTGGCAGCGATGGCGTGTCCTACACTTTCCTTCTCAAGGGCCACGAGGATATCCGACAAGATGAACGGGTCATGCAGCTGTTTAGCTTGTGTAACACACTGCTCTCCAACGATGCTGAATGCTACAAGCGGCATCTCAGTATCCAGCGCTACCCAATCATTCCGCTATCGCAAAACTCTGGCCTCTTTGGTTGGGTTCCCAATAGCGACACGCTTCATACCCTCGTCCGAGACTACCGTGAAAGCCGCAAGATCTTGCTCAACATTGAACAACGCATCATGCTGCAAATGGCGCCAGATTTTGATCATCTGACGCTGATGCAGAAAGTAGAGGTGTTTGGCTACGCTCTCGACAACACTACGGGGCAAGATTTGTACCGAGTGATCTGGCTCAAATCTAAATCATCAGAAGCGTGGCTGGAACGACGGACAATTTACACTCGATCCCTGGCTCTCATGTCGATGGTGGGATACATTCTCGGCCTTGGCGACAGGCACCCTTCGAATCTGTTACTAGATCGAGTCACTGGCAAGGTTGTCCACATTGATTTTGGTGACTGTTTCGAGGTAGCCATGAAGCGAGAAAAGTTCCCCGAACGCGTACCCTTCCGCCTCACTCGCATGTTGACATACGCCATGGAAGTCAGCAATATTGAGGGTAGTTACCGAATTACATGCGAACACGTGATGCGAGTCATGCGAGAAAACAAAGACAGTGTCATGGCAGTCTTGGAAGCGGTAAGTGGTGCTTGCGGTTCTTTTTGTTCTCTTGTCACTATTTATGAATGTGTCTTTTTACGCTGGTTTTCTTGCTAATACAACTACAGTTCATCCACGATCCTCTGCTCACCTGGCGATTGACGGCCTCATCATCGCCAGCCGGGCCCAACTTCGGATCTCAACGCGAGATGGAACTTGTTGGCCCCGGTGCTCCGCATGCCCGGCGCCAATCCATCCTGGACTCCGACGTTGCTCCATCCCAGTTACTTGCCAGCGGTCAGCATTTCGTTCCTCCAATGGCCCGGCCAAGGGCCCGCACGATAAGCTCAGCGATTCCTGAGGGCATTGCGACCAACGATCCACAAGAGGCCGAGACTCGGAACGCCAGAGCGATAGAAGTACTGGACCGTGTGCAGCAGAAGCTCACGGGTAGAGACTTCAAACACAATAAGGAGCTTGATGTCATCAACCAGGTTAACAAACTGATTGTGGAGGCGACGAAGCTTGAGAACTTGTGCCAACACTACATTGGCTGGTGCAGTTTCTGGTAAACGTATCTGCCATGCTTGAAAGCGGATGGGCAAACGCGATGAGCGAGGCACCATCGATTTTGTGTATTTATTTGACTATCTGATGCTCAGGGTGTGAATATTGGAGTTGAAGGAATAGTTGTGCGTTTGGGGGTTCTTGTAGTATAAAGAAACGGTTTCTTCTAGAAGTATGAGCTTTTTCTTTCTTTCCGAAATCTTTTGGGGGAGGAGGGTGGAACACGATTTGCTCTTCCTATAGCTTTTACGCAATAACTTTGGCTCGTAGCTTATAATAAGGGGTCATCTCCATTCGCGCGTCTCTAATAATGATGGGTTGGCTTCTGTGAAGAGAGTATGTAGGCCGATCATGACCCGTGCTCATGAAGTCTTGAGCAATGCCAGTGTATGTATGAGGAAGTGCAAACAACTAGGCAGATTACTCAAAACAGTTTTCCATCGGTCTAAATGGTGCCATGATTTATTATGCCTCTGACAGACAATAGCGGTTCATGTTCATGCTCATGCTCATGCTCAGCCTCCTCTGCCTCTGCCTCTACTTCTTCCTCATCGCCTGGCGTCAAAGGCGCCACATCATCCCCCCTATGTCGATTCACGCTGGTACTTTCCGCTGCGACGACATCCGAATGATGGCGGGCGCTAGGTTTCTTCCCAAACAAGCTGTCCATTTCTTCCAGTGCTCTTCCTTTTGTCTCGGGATACCAGGACCATATTATCTGAGGCACGTTGCGGGGTCAGTTTTGGAGTGTATGAACCGTGTGGAAGAGGTATGTTTTTTGTATGGGTAATAATAAAGATGTGTTTGGGTGGCTGTGAATTGTTTGCTTTTGTGCATGTACACTTATTCACATGATAATCGAGATCACGTAGGTAAAATCACAGATGGAGCAGCCCTTTGTGCTTACCGGAATGCAGAGGAAATTGATGACCATGAACACGAGGTAAACGCCGCTGCCCAGCTTCTCGTTACCAAGGGGCCATATCTGGGAGACGAGGATGCTCCCAATGGAGCCACCTGAGGCGGCGAGGTTGAGGCCCCGAGCTCGCTCGGCGGTGGGAAATATCTGGAAATGTGAGCTTTCAAGCGTCCATGGAAACGGCAAAAGGCACCCCTATTGATGCATGAAGGTTGGAGTTGAAGATGTTGGTTGTTCAGCATGCGCATGATTCCGCTTGTGGCGTCTTCATCAACTTACTTCGGAGCTATACACCCATACCGCTGGACCCAGACCAAAGCTGTACCCCATCGCGTAGATGAAGATGAAGGCGACACAGATAGAGTCGGCCAGTTTGCTTACATTCCCCGGGAAGAGAAGTGGCAGAAGGCCATTGATCTATACATTAGATAGTCAGCAGATACTTCTGTTCCGAATCCCATTGATTCACACACCATAATAGCAAAAAGAAAAACAAAGGGGGGGGAGGGACTCTCACCATCATCGCAACTCCCATAACCATACTTCCCACCATCAAACACCCCGTCCTGCCAAACCGATCAATCACCCACATTTCCACGACCGTCATACCAATCTTGGTTGTCATCTCCACGGCCCCAGCCATCAGCGCCAGACGGTACTCCAGGCCCAGCGCCTCGAGCAGCGTAGGGAGGTAGTACTTCATGGCCGCGGCACCGCACATCTGGGCCATGAATTGCAGGAGAAACGCGCGCCAGAGGCGGGCAAACAGGCTCTGGTTACGGAAAAGGGATAGCGATGGGTCCAGGAAGCTTTGACGATACGAGCGAGGAAGGGATTCCACGGCGGAGGAAATGGTGTGTAGTTCGCGATTGATGAGGTCGGGGGACGTGGTGCCCTGGCGGAGGGCATGCAGCACACGAGAGGCACGTTCTCTTTGCCCTTTCTGGATGAGCCAACGAGGGCTGATTGCATGTGTTCAGCGGATATTGAAGTCATGTCACTATACTTTGATATCATGATCAAGAGAGGAAGAGGCAGCGGGCGTTTTCCTTACGTGTCGGGGAGGAAGGGCAGGCCTATCACGAATATGAGTGCCGGGAAGAGCTGGATGAGAATAGACACACGCCATCCCCAGTATGTGCCAGCCTCGGAAGAGGTCCAGAACGTCATGCCGTAGCCGATCCTGACAATGAGAATGTCAATACAGAAGTTGTGTACTTCGTCTCAGGAGTCAGGGACACCTTGAGGGCCTGGAAGCAGACAAACACGGCCTCCGTGTCGTCACTTGCCCGTGATGAAGCCCGCATTGAACGTACCAAAGACCAGCAGCCATCCCAGCAATAAAACCGACATGATTCAATGTCACAAACTTGCCTCTTTCTCGCGCCGGCGAAACCTCACTTGACCACCACCCACCGTCATCAGCCAAGAACATCCAGCCACGACATCCTTTCCATACAATTACCCCCCCTACCCACCCGTGCCACCTTCAAAAACAAATGCAATATACATCCAGAAAATTCACCACGGCATCCTCACCTCTGATACAACGGCACACTCGTACTCACGACCCCCACACCCATCCCACAGATCACCCTCCCCCAGAGCATAAACACCAGGGCCGCCTCCCCTCCAGCCGACGCCATCACCACGGAGCCCACGCAAATCGCCAGCGCGCCTATCCCCGCGGCGTGGCGCCTCCCGAAGTAGTCCGCCAGAGGATGCGCCACTAGGAGATACGACATCAGCGTCCCGAGGTAGTATATCCCCGTGACGAGGCCCCGTGTTGAGGGTGGGGGATCGCCGAGCACGGCGCGCCAGCCTGGGTGGACGAGGATGGAGGATAGGATGCCAATGTTGTAGCCCCAGAGGGAGGCGCCGATGGCGAGGTGCGTGCAGAGGATGTAGAGGCGTTGGGTGCCTTTGAAAAGGGGGATTGGAAGGGCGAGTTTCATGCTGTTTTTGGTGGTTTGGTGTTGGCAGGGCGTGGGGGGCATATAGGCCGTATATTTCGCGTGGGTTTTCTCGACAGGAAGCTGCTTATAAACCGTGAAAGATTGATTACCTACATACCTACTGTGATTGCGAATCGGCGAGACATTTTCTTATGGTGACATTGGGAGAGGGGCTTGTATGTATGTATGTATGTACCTTCTAGATCAACTGACCGGGGACCAATTGGTTCCGCCGACACAAGGTCATTTCATTGTACGAGGTCTCGGGTGCGTGCCGCTCCACGTACAAGAGAAGAAAGCCTTTGCTTCATTGCGCCCTGGTCTTATTTTTGTCTTTGTGCTCGTACGCCTGTCTATGTACTATTTTAGCAATCATATAATATCGCTCAGGTACCGTGTCCCACCATCTACAATTCATCTCTACTACCCTGTTGCGCCTGTTCGGCCTCATCGCAGGCCGCCGGCGTGCCCACCTCCATCTTATACACGCACTTCTCGGCCTCGCTCACCCGCCACAGCTCTTCCTTGTCAGCACACCCAAGCCAGACGTCTGTACTCCGCCGCGGGCCATTCCAGCACTGCTGTCCATCCTCGTACTTGAGTACGACACGCTGGCCCCTGCCCAGGCTCTTGCCGTCCAGGCGCTCCTCATCATCGGCCATCTGGTGCTCGAGTCGCACGAAATTGCCCATATTGGTGTCTCCGTGACCCTTTTTGGACTTTTGCATCGTTTTGTCCATGTAGCATAGCTCGTACTCGTATTCTCCGGCATCAATGCTGACGCACTTGCCCTTGATGGCACGGAAGATGTCGGATGGTCCGTAGTCCTTCTTCAGATCTTCCGTCTCCTCGTCGCGATCGCGTGTCTTGTCTCTGAGCTCTTGGTCCGCGGCTTCCAGTGCCTCGCGCGCCGCCTTGACCAGCTGGGATTCAGATCCGCCGCTGGTGCGATCCGCCAACATACCGTTCTGGATGAGCCATAGTTTGAAGCGTGCTAACTTGTCGTGAAGAAGATCGCGGAGAAACCCTGGAAGATATGCCTCAAAGTTGTATACTAATTCCAAGTCAGTTAGTTGTCAGTGCATTCCAAAAGTGAACTTGCAATGGGCGACACACGAGTAACAGAACAAGGGAAAAAAAGAAGAAGAAAAAGAGAAGAGAACAACGAAAAAAGAAAAAAAAGAAAAAAGAAACCGTCACCACTATCTCACGTACAGACGTCCGTATCCGATCCCTCCTCGCCAGCCTCAAATTCCGCCCAATTGACACCGCTCGTCTCACTATCTTCCCTGAGAATCGATTCGAGATCCGCGTCGGCCTTGACATCTCGAACAATCTCCGCCTCCCTAGCTGCATAATCTTCAAAAGCCTTCACCGCAGACTTGACGCCCTCGTCGTTGAAATTCGGATTGTACTCCTCCTTGAACTTGCTGAGAATGCCCTCCAGCTCCTGCACTTTAGAGTCCATCTCGTTTCGCTCCTGCACCACCCGATCAAGCGTAGTGCGCAGCTCATCGACCCGGACTTTCGCCAGACCAATCAGCACACCCAGCTTTCCTCCCGGGCCCTCCTGACTCTTGACTACACGACCCCTGTCGTGGAGTTGCGCGTCATCGTGCTTCTTTTGCAGATCTGCCTTCTTCGCCTCCAGGACATGGATATCAGAATTCAGTTGCGCAATCTTAGCCTCGACGCTCCGTCGAAGCACGCGAGCCTCACTCAGCATGGCGTTCTTTTGCTTAGCTGCCCGGGCCATCTTCTGAGTCTTTTCCTCGGCCAGACGCCTGTATTCTTTGCCGATTTCGGTGCAGCGGTTCTCGCACTTGATGCCGCCGACGTGGCCGTATTCTTCGGTGCCGTCGCAGCAGAGGTCGTGATCGCACATGCCGTCGTTGACGAAGAGGAAGGGCACGTAGGAGCCAATGTGGCCCTTGTTCTCGCACCAGAAGCCAGGTAAGGCGAGTTTCGGGCTGCTCGAGATGACGCCAGAGGCGGGGAGAGGCTGATCTGGGGATAGGGGATCGATGTGCGCGCAGGCAGCTGTGCCGGGCTCGTCAGAGCCATCGGGACAGTCGCAAGTGTTGTCGTTTACTCGGTCAAAGCTCAGCTTGATGGAGGAGTCCGAAATGCATGTAAATTCAGTCTTTCCTTGATAGTGCGAGGCATCTGTGGCATCTAGTGTAAGCGATTGGGGTCCAGGCTGAGGAGGCCGTCGCCGTCGGGGTGAAGCTAGGGGGAAACGTCTACGCCGTTGCATATCCGGCGACGACGCTCAGAGGCAGAGTGAGGGGTTCATCATACATTCCGGACCAACACCGCGCGGCAAGCTGCCAGCAGCAACGGCCGTAAGAGACGATACGGCGCCCAGCAGCACCAGAGGGCGCGGCGGCTGCATGATGAGCTGTGATGTGGTTGATAGGGAGGCCGGTGGACGAGGAGCTCCAGCTGCGGTTGACATGGCGTGTATAGCCTCGTATGATTGGTTACATGGGACCCTGCCGGGACGCGGCTGAAGCTCCGCCATTCTACCAATTAAACGACAGGCACCAGTCAGGGGTCCACGCTGCCCCACCGAATTATTAAACGTGGGAACTTGGAAGGGGAGAAAAAAGTTGTCTGACGAAACAAGTTCATCACGGAGTTTGATCAACGCCTCTGGATTCTGTACACTCGTCTGCGGCACAACGCCTTCGCGCAGCACACACGACTATCAATTCACTCACGGCTCTTTCATCCCGTCGTGGAGAGCATCCCGCAGCAATGGCTCTTCACCGCCCCGACACCTCCCTACAAACCCTCGATACCCTCATCCAAACGGCCTCCACGCTCCTCACACAGCTCCAATCCGTCCTCTCCGAGCTTACACGCAGCAAGCCATCCTCCCACCAACATACCTCACCCATCAATCCTCCCCTCAACGCCCTCTCTCTCGCTCACGACTCCGCCACTCTGATCCGCGCCCACGGCACCAAGATCTCGCTCCTCATCATCAACGAGCCCTTCACACCAAGCGCCATCTGCACAGTCCTGCGCGAGCTTATCGCAGGACCCATCCCGGGCCTGGCCTCCGCGGCGGAGACCTGCACACCCGCACAGTACACCTCGGTCGTCTCCCGAGAAGTAGCCTCCAAGGCCCAACGCGTCCTCTCGGAACTACACGCCCTCGTGCAGAAGATCCCGAGCAATGGCAAGATTCTGCCCGCCGGGAAAAGCAGGGACGGCTTCACGGCTGGAGGCGCCAAGGGGAGTCTTCCTGCGACGGGACTCCTCTGGGCAGCATGCGATGAAGTGATTCGCCTGTCGGAGTTAGGCGTGGGGGGTATTCTCGCGAAAAAGGTCGCCCAGTGGAGAGATACGCTGTGTGATATCATGGAGGAGTTGAAGGAGTGGGGGGAGGAGGAACCGGATGACGAAGATGAAGACGAAGACGGGGACGAAGACGAAGACGAAGATGAAGATGAGGATGAAGGCGAAGGAGGTCATGACGGGGTAGACCATATCACCACGGACCTCTCCACCACATCCCTCTCCCCGCAAGCCCTCCTCGACCAACTCATGAACTCTCAACAAGCGATCCCGAAAGCCGATCCGCACCGCATCCGGCCCCGTCTTGAAACTTCCCTCCAGCGTCTCCGCCTCGTTACACTCTTGTATCAGGCTCTCACGAAGCACCGGCTTAAGAAATTGCCTGCCTTTCCCTTGGCTGTGCCTGCCGCGCGGGAAGCCTCCTCTGATACTGATACCGATACCGATACCGATACCATTCCCGCCCGACTCGACGAGATGGCCTCGCTTCTTGGCACTCTGCCTGATCGTTTCGGCGATTTGGCCGGCGCGCTGTACGAACTCGATCCGGAGGAGGTGGATCGGGTTATGGGTCGGTGCTTTGACGACGCGGTAGCTGCGGGGGAGCTGGTCTTGATGGATTGGGAGGGCGGCAGGGATGTATTTTCGGAATGGGTGGCGAGGTTTCAGGGGGAGGTTAGGAAGGAGATTGTGGTGGATGGGTTGGCTTAGGCTACATTACTGTGCTGAATAGGCATTCTTGGCTTAGGTGGGCTACTTACTTGTAATTACACGCTTGGCCGTGGAGAGTTGAAAAACATGAGGCCTTTTCTACACAGACATGTAAGTTTACCTTGTACATATACACATGCAAGCTTTCTGCAGTTGCAGCTTATCATGTTGTGACTCTTGTCCACCCAATCAGACAAAACCGCCCTCACGCAGCACAAGCAACAACACGCCACAAACCTCAACCACAAATCCATCTCGGCATTTCCCTCAGCCTCTCTCCCGTCCCCTCATATGAGTCATATCCCACACATCAATCATACGAATCAAGCAAACCCGCTCTCAACGGGTCCATCCCATTCTCTCGCTATGTAGTTATTTCCTACTACATATCACTTTCCCTTTCACATCACACACAACGCCCGCTAGCTACCCTTAGTTAACCCTGCCCTGCCAAGTACACGCTTCCCAACCCAGCTGGGAGACGCCTCCCCAAAAAAAGAAGAAGGGAAATGAATATATAAGACTGAACCGAGAAAAAAAAACCGTTTGTAAGAAACAAAAAAAAAAAGAGAGAAGACAAAGAAGATAAAGTCATGAAAAAAACGCTGTGTGACCCTATGCACAGTTCCGTTAAAGTTCCTGCGTCGTACGTTATACCCCTCCTCAAAAGCGCCTTTCACGATCCCTCGAGCATTCTCTCATATCATATGTACGTTGCGCTTCTCAGTGGGTCGTAATTTCTCAGTATCAACACTACCGCAGAGTACTGCCTCCCAAGTCGACCGCCACAGGTACGTCATGCAGACTGGCAAAGAACTCAGTGCGACAAGTCCGCTGGATGCTCCGTGATTCTAGACCGCAGCTGCTTACTTTCGCCTGAAGCTACCTCCTCAATCGCCAGTGGCGTCCCCGGCGTGAGCGTGACCTGTGGCGAAAGCCCGTTGTTATCGTCGCTGTCTACCAAAGTCGACTCACTGGTGAGCAGGCGCCCTGGCCGATCTCGCTGAGTAGTCTCCTCGGTGGATTGCCTCGTTTCCGACGTTTCCACGTGCTCCGTCTTCGCGCCCTCCTTTTCATCCTCCTTGACCTGCGACAGTGGTCGACCGGCTGCTGTTTCCTTTACATTGCCACCGCCGATACCATCTGCGCGAAGAGTTCCGGCTGGCTGCGTGGACCCGTCATCGAGATTAACGCCAACTAGTTCTGCCAAGCTGCGGAAGTTGAACAAGGGCTCGGTGCCACTGTCATGCTCCTCATCAGGACGAGATGACGTGCTGTCTGCCCGGGTTGCGCGAGGAAAGGTAGAACCGGGACCAGTATAACTTTCTGACGGGGTGTCTGGGACGGAAGACATGAACGACGAGGCATTGCTCGTCTGTCGCAAATGAGAGCTGCTTCCCCGGGAGTCGCCTACGGGGATGGCAAGAGAACCGGTTGTAGACGAGGCTCCTCCGCTTGATGAACCGAGAGGCCCTCGATCTACACCTTTTCCTTTGCCAGCAGCATGATCGGCTCTTTTGTCCGTCTCGGCATTTGGCCTAGCTTCTGTTTGTACAAGTTGGCCGGCGGCCTCGGCTCTCAAGGTGCTCGCTCCACTATTGCCGCGCCTTCGACCGAGTCTGAGGGAAAGACTACTTCCGCTTGCGCCACTAACATTGCCCCCATAAGGATTTTTACTGGCCAATTTCAGAGCCTTCTTCTCGGCGCTTTGGCGCTTCTTGGCCTCTTTTCGGAGCGCCTTTTCTTCTTTTCGCTTGCGATCCTCCTCAGCGGCCAGGGAAAGGCGGACAGCTTCCATAAACATCATGTCCTCGAGTTCCTCCACGCGAGATCGACGGCCGCCGTCCGCAGTCCGAGTGATATTTCCATGTTCATCAGCGCCCGCATCGGCGTCCGGACCAGGATCAGCTGCGCCTGTGTGACTGCTGCTGGAGCCGAGCTGCTCATTACCCGGAGTACTGGGGCCTGTACTTCTGCGGCCGAATCTCCCAGACCGCAAGATCGACCTGGTCTCCTGCGTACCTACTACAAACGCTGCTGTATGGAGAGCAGTGGCAGCAGCAGCTCGGCGTGCCTGATGAGCTCGGGCAGATGCAAGCTTCGTGGCCCAGTCAGGCCTCACGCGATCAGTCGTAATCACATTGGGTGCCGAGGCGGACAAACTATGCGTTCGCCTTCGGCCACCCTGCTGCTGTGCTGGTGGCGATATGGTTGAGCTGAGTGAGCTCTGAGAAGACATGGCAGTCGCCGAAGCTGGGCTCGGGGTGACCGCTGAAAAGACCAGGCCTCTGCGAAAAGGAGGCGGTTCATAGGTGACGCCACACTCGGCTTGTTGACAATAGGGGCATGCTGACGGCTCCGATATAAGCATCTCCGGTGGATCTTCCGGGCCGAGTACTTCGGTCGGATCCCGGACGTCGCCGTTTGGATGATGCTCGGGCAAATGAGGATCTGCTCGCTTGATCTGGACGAAGCATTCGCTGCAGATAGGCTGATCACAGCAGCGAGTCCGATTCAAATAAGGGGGGTAAGACAGGAAACAAATAGGACACTCAGATGCGTCCTTGTACAGGAAAGCCTCGATCGATTGCCCGTTTACATAGGGATCGTGGGGCAACAGGACTTCTTTCGGTGTCAAGTCGGTGACAGAAGGAGTGCGAGGGCCAACATTGAGAGCTGCAGCCAGCGCCTTGGCGCGGGGCTTGATCGAGGACGTCTTTGAGGGCGCCGCGGTTGCTGAGCCAGACACAGAGCCACTGCGGTCTGAGGCGGCGGATAGCGTTCTAGGACCCATCGGCACCGTCAGGTTCTGCGAATGCTGGCTGTTTGACGTGTCTCTCCGATCGATTGGCCGTGGCACGAGATCAGTATCAGGTGGTGCCTCTGCTGGCGGAATAGGCAAACCACGAGCGGCAGCTATGAGCTGATGCTCAGTCCAATTGCTCGACCACTCGTTGAGCCCCCGCCAAAAAGGGGCGAGCTTCCTCTCGATCTATTGGCAGCGTCAACATGGGTTGGCAGGTGACTTCAGAAGGCACGAGGCATTATAGAGTAACATACCTGGAGTTGTCGAACCACCTGCTTGCTGAAGTCTTCAGTTCCCGTATACACTCCCATTGTGACGAGGTAACCTCCGTCCACGTGCTCTTCGCGAATACTTTGCTCTCGCTCCTTAGCTCTATTGGCGCGCTCCTTCTCTAATTTGCGTGCTTCCCTTTCTTGCCTAGTCTCGCGATGCTCAAAGGGAGCATCGGGGCGCTCGCGACCGTGATCACGGGCGGGCTGTAAACTAAGAAGCCCTCCCAAATCGCCGCGGCTGATTCGGAGTCGTGATCGTCCACCATCCTGTCGTCGCGAATCAGCAGAACCGTCAACCTGGCCACTGGCTCGAGACTCCTTCGTGTTTGTATTTCCCATGACGGCGGCGGCGTGCGAATGGGATGCCCTTGTTTAGATCGTGTGTCTCGCGTTGGGAGGTTGGATATAATCGTAGATGAGAAGGAGAAGGAGGTCAATAAACAGGATAGGGATGGCTGTTCGTAATGGCTGCTTGTAGCTAATTGATGGAGTCTAGAGGAAACGGTATGTATTATATCTACGCGCAGACACGTGATTCGATCGCTAGGAGTACCTGCAAACTATATGTGGTCAGTGATGTACAAAACATGGAACTGAGTCACTGTAGAGGGCTTCAAAGCCGAAATATCTTCGAGAGAGGTGCAGCATAGCGGGAATATGGAGATGCGAAATACATGATGCGAGAACAGAGCAGGTGCGACGTACAAGATAACTCGAGTCGGATTGGACTAGGGTGCGGCCGCACGAGAAGACATGTCGGTATCGACAGCACAGTCGTATCAGTCCTCACTGGTGGAGTGTGAAATCGATGAATAGCCTTTTTCTTTCTTCGGTCGCTCGACGATGACCAAGACGTCGGAGCCCGGAATTCAGCGCGCGATAGCAACAAGGTCGACGTTTCGCACAAGGCCTGAACAAACAGCCGATCAACCTGCTGTCGAGGCGAGTGGATGAATGGGCCGACGGAACTATGGGCTGTAGCAAGGTGATGGGTCCACCAGAGACGCGGGCGTATATAAATACACGACAACCAAGGCGACGGAAGATAGCCCAGGGAGAGTCAAGTTGGTGATGCTGGCGAGGGGCAGCTGAGGGGTACGCAGAGAGTTGACAGAGCGACGGCAGAGTGGTCGGTAGTTGGAGCGATGGCAAAGCGTAAGGAATACAGATTAAATCGCAAAGCAGACGAGAGAGCAAGTCGCCGACTCGAAGTTGATGGACGCGTTGACAGGGTTGGGACTCGGGAGCGAGTGATGACTGCGTGAACTGCGGCTGCCACACTCGGTCGGTGTTGGAGGAACCGGCAGAAGTGGGTTCGTCAGGCTGGAAGGAGGTGACGGGGGCGGAGATGGTGGCTTCCGCTTGACATGCCCGCCATGGTCCGTGCGTCCGGCTGCACGTTGGACGGAGTACGGAGTATACGGAGCATTATCATGTACATACATATGTACCTAAGTATGTCCATCATCTACGAACCCTCGGCATGTACAGTGGCTGTACATACCTATGTACTATGTACCTACCTATGTATCGCCAAGTCGTCGTCATCCTCATAATCCTTGCCGTCGAGCTTGGGCCTCGAGTTCCACGTAGACTTTGCACGTCGTACTTGCACGAGCAAGACAGCGATCATCAGACCGGCGAAAAAGAAACAGCCCGTGTGCCGGTACAGTACAGAGTACCACCTAAGCCCGTGACATGTCACATGGTGGCGTACTTGCCATGACTCCTGGAGTCCTGAGGACTCGAGGAGAAGAAGACAACAACCAATCTCTTCCAGACGGACCATTCCTGTCTCACATGCAGTCTCTGGACTCCTGGAGCCCGTTTTGCACAATCCCCTGCGGCCCTGCCTGTCCCCACCGCCCGCTGGGGCATCGCGGGGGCTCTAACTGGCGCCGATCAGCGAGCGCAGCCCTGCAGCCATCGCCACCCAAGCGCCCTCGAAGTCGAACTTTCCCCTCGTATTCACACAAGGGCCCATAAGATAGAAGAAATGAAAGCCATACAAGATTGAACATCACAAACATATGCGCCACTTCTATGTATACTACAGGCTATGCCCGCGGTCAACATCGCAACATTCGAACATCCCGTGAGACACTTGCAAGCCTCCAACTTATGTACCCACCTCTTCTTGCCGAATACCTTATGTAACATCATGCTTGCCCTCCGGTCCTGTCTGCCATCTATGCCATGCCCATCAATGCCCATATAAACTCCATACAATGCATCCCATATCTCGTGTATCCATGCTAAATCCCTCCTGGTCACCAGCTTCACCTCCTCGGCGCCCAGGCCTGCAACCAATCCCTCATCCGATCCAAGTCTCCCTTCCCAGCCTCCGCAGCAGCAATGCACCACTCCAGATCCCACACCTTCTCCGCAGAAAGTTCCTCCGCCAACCTCCTCCTCTTCTGGTTCGCCTCATCTACGCAAAAATACAGATTTCCTTCTGCACTCGACATCTCTTCCAACAGGGGCTTCACAAGCGGCAGTGCAGCCGCCGCCGTAGAACCCTTCCCCTCAAGCCCCTTGTTCGCCCTGCCCGTCTTACACCATTCATTCGCGCAGTGCGACTTGCCACACCCCGTCATCATCTGCCCAAGATATTTCCTCTCGATCCGTCTCCGCAGCGCTTTGTTCTCCGGATCGTACATGCTCACGTACAGCGGACCAAAGCAAATAGAGCAAAGGCCCAGATTATTCCCGGGGTCCTGACTATGTTGTCCTCTCGCATCGATCTGGCCCCGCGGGCCTACCCCATGGAGAGTTCTTCCGCAAAGAGCATTACGACACACGGCGGGTTTGTCTCTGCTGGCCTTGTCGAGTTCATGATGCTTCATGTGGGTCTCCATATCGCGAAGTCGGACAATTTTATCGCATAGGTGGCATTCCGTCGTGCGGCTCCCGTCTGCGAATTCGTGCGCTGTAAGACCTGAGAGGACTACTTCGGGGGATGGATTCACAGGGTTCCCCTCTTGAGGAACTTCCAGGTGGCAGAAGCGGCAGAGGATCAGCTTTCCTGGGCACACGGATGTTCGGTGTCGGGCGAGATCTGGTAGGGAATTCGTGGAGAAGTCGCAGTCTTGGCATTGGCGGTCCTGGTGAAAGATGGAGTTGTGTTTGGTCTTGCTGGCGTGTGAGGTTCCCTTGGCAGAGTCGTGAGGACAGTGCCAGTGGATACGCCATTCTTCCGAGTCCTTTTTGAACACAGCGTGGCAGGCTGGACATGAGACGTTGTTGCGTCTGCAGAAGCTCTCGTGGAGAACCATGGTTTGTTTGGGAACCCACTGGTTGCAATTTGTGCACTGTTCTTCATTCTGGCCGTGCTGCTCTTCCTCATCTAACTCCATCTTGCCGTCGACGTCATCTTGCGATCCTAGTTTGGCGCGTATCGTAAATGATGCAGGCTCGGAATCCCGCGTGGTGCCAAATGCAGAGCCGTGAACAGAAATGAGTAGCGACTCGCAGTTCTCCAGTTCGCAGTTTTTCGGTGATATACTGATTGTTTTGGCGCCGTGCTCTGCGGGGGAAAAGTCCCCAAAGACGTGTGTTGTTTCTCTCGGCACCGCTCTTTGTCTCGACGACCGTGGTGTGACAAATAAGTCCACTGCATCCTCTTGCGTTATGCCACTGACAGTGATGGTGAGATTTTGGGATCGATCCCAGGATGGCAGCACGTAGTCGACGTATCCTCCTGCTTGGACCTTGCCAGCAAGCTCCTTCCAGATATCGAGATCGCCGCCTTTCGTTATCCCACCGGAAGCCTCGTTCTGCGACTGCGTCATGATATGACGCAGCGTTTCTCGAGCCTGTTCCTCGTCAAGGGCCTCAATATCTACTTCCAAATCCGTGTCTACGACGCATATCCCATCACCCTCGGGAGCAATCTTATCTACCAGGAACCTGAACGTTTCTCCTCTCACGCCTCGCACCGTCAAAACCAAGTCCTTGGTCAGACAGGTAAAATGATCTCGAAGATTTCGCTCCAGCAATGACTTCCAGTCATCTGGGTTGTACCCTGCCTCGAGGGGTCGCAGCCGTACATACGTCCCCTTGGGCACTAATGCCGCATGGACCGCTACTCGCTGCGTCGATCTTGTAGATGTGGCATTCTCATTTCCATCACCAGTCAGGTCGATAGTCATGCTCTCAAAGGAAGCTTCTTCATCTGTTTTGCGCGCAAGATCCTCGGGATCTATACCTAGCGCATCGATAAGAAACGCGCTCAACCCTATGGTCCCTTCCTCGGCCGAAAATTCTCGAATACCAGCAAACACGACATTTCCGTTCTGCGCATTGACGAGACGGAACGTCAGCGGCTGTGGTAGTTGCCGGTTCTGATCTGTCGTAACATGGTTCGATCGATTCGGGTGGAAGGAATCCCAGGCAGAGAAGCTCGATGCCGATGGCGGGGGTTGCGACGGCGCAGCTGCAAGAAGCTGTTCTAATGCCGACTGTGGAAGAGTAATCTTATCTCCGGAGAGGTTCTTGACAGAGATCGTCTCGGGGCGTAGGACGTGAAAAGAAGCCGACCAGCGGAATGCGGGTTGTTCTGCCATGTTGGCGAATTGTTTGTACTTTTTGTCTTGCCCGCGGTTGATGACGTGGGGTGTGCGGGCCGCTGGCCGTGATATCGGTTTCCGGGGAAGAGAAATTCGCCGCGATACGGAGTACATACCTTAGGTACTCCGTATTAGGTACCTAGGTACATACGTTGCCCCAATCACGCCACGCCTTGTCGCGGATCACCGACGAAGCTCTCTCACAAACCAAGATTCGACAGCTCTTTCACACACTCGGAGTCACTGACAGATACACAGGAATGAAACAAATATGCCATCAGCGATGAGTGGCACAAGACTACCGCGGTCTTTCTTTCTTTATTTCTTTCTTTCGTTCTCTTTACTCATCACTCAGGCGCTGCGGTCGCACAAACTCATTCCACGCGGCTCGGCAAAAGCCGCGCGTGCAACGTAAATGTGCTGCATGTGCAGCTATATAGCCTGCGGCAAAAAAGTAAGAAGTAGTACAAAAAAAGGAGCATCGTCGGCAAGCGATGGAACGAAGAATACGAGCTTGCCCCGGTAGCTGATGCTGCCGATGCTGCTGCTGATGATGATGATGAGTCCATGACCTCGTTTTCGCATTATGTACCTAGTGCCTTCGTTGCGTGCCTCTCTCTCATCAACGTACGTTGTTTGCTTGAACCACCTGACCAGTTTCCACAGAGGCCTCCCTCAAGTCTAGGAGCAATAAAAGATTTCTACGAAGCCTGCCTGGATTCAAGACAAGCGTTCAGAAAAGTCATCCCCGGTGTCCTTCTAATAAATCCCACCGTCCTTGAACTCGTCGCGAGCAAATCCGAAACTAATCCACGCGGCCAGTACATAGTGACAACACCATTCAAACTACATGCTGATACAGGCCTTCGTCGAACCAGCCATCGGGGCACGATTCCTGACTGCGGCCTTGCTCTCCTTACCCAAGCCTGACCCTTTTTAAGGGGTTGTGCGAACCCAAAGCGCCTACGTTATCACCGAACATTGCCGCAATGGTCCTCTGCATTTTGAAGCCTGGAAATGTCAGGAAAGGCAGTCAACTGCGCGGAAGATAGCCTCCTTGACATGGAACCATTTCGGGGGTGTGAGCCCTTCAAACGTCGGATTTTTGGGTGAACACTTGGAGAATGCTTGGAAATGAATATTCCCTAACGTTCTTCCAATCCGCATAGGTTTTTCAAACTCCTTTTTTTGGTCCTCGTTTTGAACTTGGCCTTTCAAGAATATGGTGATCCGTCGAGGCTTGTCAAGATATAAAGTCAAGGCACCATTGGCGAACATGTTATGGAATGCGCGTATCCAAACTCGCCGTGGGGCGTCGACTTTCCCAGCGGTTCTTGAGACAGTAAGTCCGCCTCTGATGCGAGGAACCCGCATGTATATTTTCTGTACGCATTCCTCTTCCTTGAAGGGGGTCTCGACCGTTCATGAGGGTCAGAAGAGGCCCGAGAAGGTGGTGAAGATTCTACAGACATTCGAGGAGGGATAGAGATCGGTTGTATAGCGGGCTGCCTGGCGCGATGAGACCAAGATATAAGCCCGTGGCGGAAGTTCTGGACATTCAGCGCTGTGGCCTGACTACTGGAAGCGCGCCTCACGGGGCAAAAGGCTCCCTGTAAGATGAAGCGAGAAAGCTCAGTGAGACGTTGCTGTGTGCGTGAGCAGTGAAACATTGTGCATGGGCATATCCTGGAGATTTCCGGTCACTCAGCTTTGCCGAGGCATACTTTTCGCGGGATGCGTCAAGCATTTGTACAGCTGTTCGGGTTTTCTTCCATAGCAGTGCTTGCGGCCTCTGTGAACCAGACTCAAAACACACTTGCGCAGCGGAATATTTCGCTCTGCTTGGTCGCGCCGCTTCGCCGACTCAACGACAGCGGGAGAATCAGCCACGTTGATGTCGTGCGAAGCAATTTGCTTCGATTCGAGCGGTCACCACTCAGATTCAATGCGTACCGTCCCATAGGGTTCCCGTCGATCTCTTGATAAAGCTGCGTCAGGGCAGAAGCTCCCCGTTCCACTCATTTCACATGTGCTGTTCTTCTTTTGACTGCCTTGATCGCCATTTCAGCTGATGCTCTGAAGTTCTTTAGTAGTCAAGCCCTAAGTCTCGCGTCTGGTGTACGCTGGGCGAGATGCCGCGTACATAGCTTGACTTAAGACTAAAAAGGAGGGTCTACCAAAACCAACGTGACTTTAGTCAACGAGATTTTCACAGGCTCTTCGCAATCTTTAACTTCCTCCCTTGGCTTACTGAAGGACGAAGTCCTTAAATAATAATGGAGGCACAGAAAGTTGGCGGTGACATCCTTAAACATTTGAAATTGCCGGTCAAACTCCAGATCAGAGCTCTTCTCCCCCATAACAGGTGATTGGCCATTGAGGGCTTATCAGAAGAAGATGATACCAGAGGTCAGAGACTCAAACCGATCGTATGAGCCACCTTGTCAGTTGCTGTAAGGCCCAAGATAATCTGATTTTGCATCGCTGAGACAGCAAAAGTTATCCATTATCTTCTCGACGAAGCTCAGAGTTTTCGTTCCTGGATGAAGCCGTTGAAATCGCGTTGGTGCCAAGATCCGTCCTTCTTACTATGTACCTAGGTACAGTTGTGTTACGTGTGGGTATAGGGTCGCACCTAAGACAGGCCTTCCGACTTCCGCAATTCGGCCATTTTTGTGTTCGATTTTTTTTAAAACCACATCATCTCTCAGTGCGCAACACCCGATCATGACGCCAAAAACTAATGGAATCTCGTTCAAATCATGCGCATATGTCTTACGAAACCAGGAAACTAAGCGAGACATCCAGCGCTCTCATTCTGCGCGAAGTGAGGCCGGAAAGGTCGCGTCGCCGCCGATGCACCATGTTCACCAACCTTAGACCTATATCTCTGTGATATTCCAACACCGGTTAACTCTACAAGACCTGGTAAAACACCAAAATTTCAATCTCTAAAGAAAAATGTGACTTAGAAGACGTGAAATGTGTTTTTTATATTCAGATACGACCCCGGGATCACATATTAAATG
>QEQW01000147.1:0-47870 GCA_004016085.1 Claviceps quebecensis
TGCACCTGCGCACTGGCCGTCCGTGATCCTGAAATCCCACTGTTTCTCGATTGGTGTGCATTGCAAGAGATTCCAGATGAACAGGCCGATGCTCCAGAGCGTGATGATGACCAAGAAGCTTCGTATGGCCCAGATGTACGGTTTCTGAGTGGCGATGCGCAAGAGGAAGACGCCGATGCTGAGCTTGATGAACATCATGTTCAATATGTAGATAGCGACTCCGAGAGCTTGCCACTGTAAGTTGATTGAGTCATCAGCCATCTTATCGCCTATGGTCGTGTCACGCCATGTGGCATGGGCACGCATTGCTCTTGTTTGACCATGTGGGAGGAGGGGAGTGCGTTAGAGCATAGGTACCATGATGGCTGCTACTAGGTCGTCCTCATTCGTAAATGCAGCATTGTGTCTCCCGACACCTCTTTGCACGCCCTCAAATTGGATAGAACATGCGACTGTGAATATTGCCTACAGAGACAGCGCCTGTTAGCGAGGAGGCGAGAACAAAGGGCTTGGTTTGGCTCCCGACCGAGGCAAATCTATGCAAGAAGGGTTGGGTGGACTGACTTGCGCAATCAGCATCAAGATATCATCCGCTTGGTAGCTTTTCATCAAGACGACTCTTGTAAATGCTCGAAGGCCCACAGCGATCCAGCTGGTGACCAGCATGACTATACATGTGATAACAAAGCTGCTTGCATTAGACTCGTTGAGATCATATGCTGTCTGCGCCATGACTGTATGATACACGTGCGCTGCTCTATGGGTATACAGGCTTATTTCCTTGAGTGACGTTGAGTCTTGAGCAGCAAATTGCCAAATCTTGATCTTGCTGAGATCGACGCCGTTTGACTCCAATGCCTGATTTATATCAATAGTCAGAATCTGAGCCAGAATGAAACTCGTTTGACGCTTGGTTTCCGATCGGTTACCAGACTCCAGAGCTTGCAATAACAAAACTTGAAAAGAACAAGAGGCTTGAGTTGGACCATGGGTGTTTTGGTCTCGAAATCGACATTCTGAAGAAGTCAACCCGGAGTATAGCTCAGCTTGTTCCGGATGGAAGGTCGTTGCCGAGCTGCCGAGATGCGAGTCATGCGCAGTCGCGATCAGCCCTGTAAGAATATCCTGCGTGGCTGTTTTACGGAGTATAGCAGAATGGTCGCAATTGTGTGACTCCACTGATGTCGCTCCGCTGTTTACTGACGCGAACGCTGTCTTGGTTTCTCTTCTCTACTCTGAACTCTTTACTCTTGCTTTTGCTTTATCTGTTATGACAGGAGGGGGTCGCCACTTGACATGGTAGGTAGTTGTTGGCGCCAGTTTTGAAGGCAGATAGACGACGCAACTGGCTGAATGCAGTACATATCATGTACAGCCATCCGTATTTACAGCAGATCGTTTGTGCTGTATGTATCAGACTGCAGAACAGTGGCTCGAGCCATGCTTCTTGCACCCGGGCTGCGGGCATTGTCCAAGGTACGTAGCTCGAGGCTTCCACGGGCAGATGGAAGAGCCTTCATCAGAGAGCATCCGATATGACACAGTCGGCAATCGGCTACGCGTATCAGCCGGAGGACGGCACGGGAATTATCTGCACCGTTGCAGGGTCTGGAGGCGGTTGGAGATTTTCATGCTCGTTATCTGCGGGTCCCGGTCGAAGCTCTCGTTCTAGGCCCTGGTATAGCTCGGAGTTTTAACACGGGACGACAGCCGCTGAGACGAGATATCAGAGGAGGCATCGCTGGCTGGAGATAGCGATGAGGACGGTGATCTGTACTGCCTATCAAACGCAGACATTAGAAAAGTCGATAGGTATGTATGAGGTAGTACTCTGTAGAGCAATCTCTGAGATCTAGTACGTAAATCTCGCGCTACGTTGCTGGAATCCTCGTGTGACGTCGTATATTGGAAGGAGTCCCTCTGAAAAAACTCGTGGATGACGTTTGGAACTGAACTCTTTTCATTTGGCGGATGAGTCGCGGATGATATCAGCAGTATCAAACTTTCCTCACGACCAGATTGCTCCCTGAGTCCTTTGACCAAGATCGATAACTTGGGATTGACATGGACTCTGCTCTACTGACGAATCATCTCATAGAATTCCCACGAGAATTCAGTTGCGCTTGAGATGGCGATATGAGAGAGAACATGGTCTGAAAGTCGGCATTGCTGGTGGAGTGTCACATGTGTATGGAGTAGGCACACCGGTCCACCCCTGACATATTCGAGACGACTCCGCGCTTCTGGGGAGCGAGACCGAGCCCCGAGGATATGAGAGTCAGCGACATTCGGGATATTCAGGCGGTTAGCCGGGGACAGAGAGGAGGACATTTGAGGTCCATATCATCGCTGCCCCCCTCAAAGGACTCAGAGGGAGAATACACGCCTCTATAGACCCTTGTAGAGCCACAGTTAATCATTGCGTTCTGAATCGACATTCATCAGTTCCTAATCCCAAATAGTGGCCCTTGTCACATGGAGTGAAAAAAACATTGCCGGGCTGGGTCTACCTATACCATATCTTCAAATCACCACAAGTTAACAACTTCATGAGTCCATCAATCAATGCCCGGGCATACTTCTTCAAAACCAAATGACGCAATAATCGCTGACGAGATGTTTCTTTCAGTCGTAATATACCTTGATTCTCTTTCCGTTTGCAATCTGAACGGGCGTGGCGAACCAGGTGCAGTGATTCTTTGGAGATCTTCCCATGCGTCAGGGTTGGTTTGGACGTTCAATTCCTGAACTGCTCCAAGTGGAGCAACTTCACGTTGTTTTGACCAATAATTACCCCTGTCTATCGTGCATTAGCGTGGCACCTGGCGAACGGGGTCATACATGATACGGACCGTGCACAATTGTTGCAAAATGTGTTGAAGATCTTTACTGTGTACGAATCACGATGAACTCTGCGTCTCTGGACCTGAGAGTCTAGACTCTGAAGACCGCCTACCGCGAGCTGCGGTGGACGTGCCAGTTGACGAAATGACAGGACTCCATCAGGCTTTGAGATTCAGAATCCGACATGACTCGAAAGCAGTTCGAGGACTCGCTCCGTGATCACCGCAAAAGTCCCCCGGCTCGAGGCGCCACCGGGTCGCAGGAACCAGGTGTCAGCAATGTCCTCATGCACGAATAAGGCCCGTACACTGAATTGCGAGACAGGAAATCCTGTCGCTAACGTCTTGATGTTGCAGGCTCCCCTACACGCAAGGCCTCGACGAGTAGGTATCGGAGGCTTCATTGGTGGTTCGATCCAAGGTCCGGTCCGATACCTGCGCAGCGTCTTCTCTTGGTGTACTTTGTACATAATACGGCTGTCCATCCACATCCAGTTGATGGCTGCTGAAGAGACGCGCAATGCCATGAGCAATGCCATGAGCAATGCCATGAGAAG
Organism: Claviceps quebecensis; assembly: GCA_004016085.1. Classification (NCBI taxonomy): domain Eukaryota; kingdom Fungi; phylum Ascomycota; class Sordariomycetes; order Hypocreales; family Clavicipitaceae; genus Claviceps; species Claviceps quebecensis. The sequence goes on from QEQW01000147.1 coordinate 3,401, forward strand.
AGCATCTGGTGATCGAGGTTCTGCCTCCTACACTTTGACGACCCCAGAATCTAGCCATCGAATCCATCATGCATAGCAGCCGCCCGAAAGAGAAGCAGGTGTTTTGATCAACGAGGCTCGATTTTTAGACCATGTCGAATGAGAGGCCTATATTGATACTCTGGCAGGCTTGCCGCGACGAGACGAATCATTCAAGCAAGTTTCTGCAGGATTTCTTGGTGTAGGTCCTTAAATTGTCTTCGAACCGCGAACACCAAAGAAAGGGCTACAACGATGGCATCACCTGTGTCGTCGGTATTTGCAAGCTAGGCGCAGGGTAGACTACCGGGCCTGCAGAACCCGATACATCAAGGCACAGCTCTCAATCATGGTCTCACGTTGTAGAAAATCCATGGTGGTATCACGATAAGCAAGCAGCACCGCGATGGGGCCATCGACGTTGCTGTTCTTTGCAAGCTGTGCGGCGCAGGAGAGCCTCGCATCTTCCCCTATTGGACTTAACGTCAAGGCAGCGGCCCACCATGATGATATCACAGCAGAGAGACATCCGCGATGGAATTATCATGAAGAAGCAGCCACAGGCGCCGTTACTAACTGGGAAAGATGGCGAGCCTTCAACACCTGCGCCCCATTTCCTTCGATAGTGAGCCTTTGTGGCTCGAACCCTGCGAACCTACAGCGCTCCCAGCGCCAGAGGGCCGCACTCACGGCCCCTAGCCGCCTACAGCTTCCCGGGAGCATGAACTGCCTCGGGCACACAATCGGATGACTCGAATCGGAGCTTTCTGGTTCAAGAAGATGCCATCACAAAGCTCGGACTTACGCTGTTTGACGTCGTCGCCAATTTTTGCGGGGATTGCCAGCGGAAACGTAGGGCAGCAGCACGCCATCTATATTCATGGTACTTGAACATCTGAAAATGAAGGCTTACGACGCCAGCAATGTTTATAGCCCTTACCAAAGACCCCGTTAATCAACGCCCCGCAGAGTATGACGGCCCCTCAAAACTGCGAACCCGACGCCTAGGGGGCAACAGTGAAACACTTACCTGAGCGGATGTCGCATCGCGTGGGGCGGGTACATCTCACTCGAACGCCAGCGCCGCTCAAACCCGGGCTGTTTCGCTCGTGTCTTGGGAATGTTTCAGAAGAGGCTTTTTTTGACCCGAGGCCTTTTCAGCTTGGATATAAATTGGGAACGAAGCTGATGGACTCACTTTTGGGCATCCATCACGTCCGACGCGCCGTCATCGCAATATACATTCACAATTTTAATGGCAATGGAGCTATGCAGTTCACGGTCGCCTCTTTGCAGATGATCTTACACAAAAGGTGAGCCGCGTCTTTGACGCGAATAGAGAATGCCTTTCCGGAGAAGTGGCACGCGTATGCCATCCAGGACGTGCCATATTCCATCCACTTAGGACTCGCTGTGTTCAATAGTAAGCATGAACTCTGTAATGAGGTCGTCACGAAGAGAGGCCAAAACCCCGTCAGCTGCAGACCTTCAAGGCATGGATGGCTCTTTATCTTGCTACAGGAGCGGGAGTTCCAAACGTGGAGACCTTCCCAATGGCGTCTGCGCGTCCGACATGGGGGAGCTTTCCGTCCCACCCTCTTGTATGTAGGGCGCTTGATGTGCCCTTTAAGCTACTTAGGGGCCAGATATGCCTCGCGGTGCCTCGGCGTGAATATCATCCCAATACATACCTCTCTGCACATTATACATACAGTAGGGGCCTAAAAGAAACTCACATTCTCCTCCACTTTTTGGCGCGTGAATGTGAGGTTTTTTTTTTGTCGAGGGGAGGTATCCATCTCATCTGGATATCCCTCAACATCTGGTTCATTTGTCGAGGCGTCAGCACTTGGAGACTGTTGCGAGTCTAAGGTGATTTCCCTCTCATCACTAGTTGGGGAGTCATCCGTTCTAGTAAGATCATCATTCTTCGGCGCTGGCGGTAATGGCTGCGGCGTCGGAACATCGCCATTTTCCATTGATGGCGGTTGTGGCTGCCAAGATGGAGAAGACCTCTGTTGAGCCTTGTAACATGGCATCCTGAAGAATTCCTCCCGGGAAAACACATTCCACCTGTGATACCTGTGATACATGCTAAGTCATCACTGGTAAAGGGTTGTATCCTGCAACCGGTGTTGATGTTGTTGTTGTGAGGTACAATGGGTCGTGACTCGTGCCAGATCACTGTCCAATCGGATTCATTCCGGATTAAAATGGAGCGGGCGGCTACGGTGAGTAGGTACCTAACGTCCTAACCTACCTATGTTTTGGGAAAAGGAAACGGTCTTACATGGACTTTTTCCGTTGGGCGTCGCATATCGAATGTCCGGAAATATGGCAAAGTCGAAGTCGACTAGGGCAGCATGATAGTGGAAATGAGTCCCGCAGTGGTCATGAACTTTCTGACTACGGCGGCGATCGTGGAGCCTGGAGGAGAACGACGAGAAGGTCCAGCAAGATGCAGTTGGGGGCGAGTGCATCGGCATGGGCAAGATCATGGCTCGCTTCGAGGAAAGAGGACTGCGATGTGACGCCTCGAGAGGTGGCTCTGGAGTGAAGCGAATGCGGCACGGGGAGGAGAAAGAATGGAATCTGAGCGACGAGCGTTGATATAGCATGGCACTCATTGTCTCCGTCATGGCTCTACAGAACTGTTTAGTTCTATGTCCAACTTGCAATCATGCTCGAATTATCATGTTTTGGAAGAGGAAGAGGAAGAGAAAGAGAAAGAGTGGAACATGTACAGGACAGAAAAAGAAGATGGAAACGTAGAAGAAGACAACAGTCGAGATAGCTAAGGTTTTGTCAAGCAATGCCCCTGCCACGTCCAGTCCTCCTGAACTCCAGTCATTAGAATTTTAGAGAGCTTTCATTATTCACAGCACATATGTATCCGTTTCCCACCAAAGAATCGACCCCCTTTCCTACTCGCGACATTCTCCCAAGCCATCCCACTACCATTAAATTTCCCGTCTCTGAAACTCTAGATCAGGCAGACGATCCAAGGATCCACCCGTCGGCTGTGTGCTCCAGGTACTCGATGTCAGGGATTCCTTCCTGCCAGCCACGCCGACGCTACCTCGGGCGCTCCCTCGACCAATGTCTTTGATGGTGGAGTGATAGTCGTCAATCGAGATAGAATCGTATTGGTTACGGGCCCCATCGTCATCTAGTTCATCGTCCTCCTGTGCCGGCACGCCGACGCCGCGAAGACGAAAATCGTAGGTATCAATGTCGGGTATGATGGACTCAGGCACTTTGCGGCTTCCACGCCTCGGGCTCGAGGTTTCGACAAGGGGGAACGTATCCACAGATACGAAGCCACGGATTTTGAGAGACCGGAGGAGAGGTCGGACGGTGGCTAGGCTGGATGCGATGATGGCAACGCCGACTTCTACCAAACTCCAGATGCTTGCGTTGGTTGCACGAACTTGGATGCTGTTAGTAATCACGGCTGACTTTTGTGTTTGGCTGCAACGTTGTCTTCAGTCGTCTTGGGAAAAGAACGTACACAGAATGTCGTCGGTTCGCTCTATGGAAGTCAAGAATCTGAACCGGATGAGCGTGGCGACACTCGCACTGTTGTCCCCCGCCAAAGAGGTTATGTTAGTTCCCAGTCAGTGGCCACAAGATGGATCATGGCGCTGTGGATGGATGGTTCGCATGAATAGACTGACAAAATACCGAGACTCAGAATCAAAATTACGGTCGTCTTGGCCTGCGTGCTCATTTTGACCCCCCAAAGCATGGGAATTGGTATCAGTGCCTGCGGAAAGACCAATAAACACGAGCGTTAGTAAAATATAGGCCCTGGCTTTAGCCTTTTGGTTCCGGACAAAGTCATGATCTTGTGTATACTGACAAAAAACCAATCCGTCACGATAGTCATTACGCTGAGAGCATATGCCGCAGTCAGGACTTCGCTTGCACCTGCGCACTGGCCGTCCGTGATCCTGAAATCCCACTGTTTCTCGATTGGTGTGCATTGCAAGAGATTCCAGATGAACAGGCCGATGCTCCAGAGCGTGATGATGACCAAGACGATCCGTATGGCCCAGATGTACGGTTTCTGGGTGGCGATGCGCAAGAGGAAGACGCCGATGCTGAGCTTGATGAACATCATGTTCAATATGTAGATAGCGACTCCGAGAGCTTGCCACTGTAAGTTGATTGGGCCATCAGCCATATTGCCGCCCATGGGCGTGTCATGCCATGGCATGAGCACGTTGCCACGTACATAATGTCTTGTTTGTCCATGTGGGAGGAGGGGAGTGCGGCAGAGCATACCATGATTGCTGCTACTAGGTCGTCCTCATTCGTGAAAGAAGCATTGTGTCTTCCGATACCGCTTTGCACGCCCTCGAATTGAATGGAGCATGTGACTGTAAATATTGTCTGAGAGACAGCGCCTGTTAGTGAGAAGACGTGGACAGATTCTCGAGACAAGCTTCTGCAAGGGGAGGTGTGTGGACAGACTTGCGCAATCAGCATCAAGATATCATCCGCTTGGTAGCTTTTCATCAAGAAGACTCTTGTAAATGTTCGAATGCCCACAGCGAGCCAGCTAGTGGCCAGCATGGCTACGCATGTGATGACCAAGCTGCTTGCATTAGACTCATTGACATCATATGCTGTCTGCGTCATGGCTGTTGTATGATACACGAGCGCCGCTCTATGGGTATAGAGGATTATTTCCTTTTCTGGGCAGCAACTGTTGATCGTACTGGGGCTCGACACCGTTTGACTCTGATGCCTGATTCGGTATCAAACATTCAGACTCCGAGCCGGATTTGAACTCGTTTGACGCTTAGTGTCCGGTCGGTTACCAGACAGTGAGAAGCCGGGCCACAGAAACCACCAGTCGCGGTCTGGTATCGCCACGACTTGCACAAGTCATACGTCATACACAGTATCTCGAGATGAATGAAAGTTCAAAGCATCAAACAGAGAAAGAGGAGCACAAAAACGGACGAACATGGTAAAATGAAGCACATGCGCGGTCAAGTATTCCAGTCCGTAGGTACACGCCGCCTACAGCGACCACTGGGATGTCGAGCCGGAACAAGCGCTCAGATGAGCCGGGAGGCATCCAAAAAAAGCCCAGCCGATCGAGTGGCAACTTTCCCGCGTTGCATCCTTGCGATTCATAGTTGCGCATCTACTCAAGAGCCGGCGATCCGGCATCTGCACACTCCCTGTACCCGGTGCTAGAACAGGGGGTCTCTCTCGTTCAACGGCGGGAAGGGGAGTTGTTGCAGATGGTACGTCAGACCGCCGTCACAGAAGCAAGCAATGGGCATGGCTAGACCATCTAGACTGGATGCTGACAGCTGGCCACGTAGCCTTGTGATATGCGGTCTTTTTCTGTTCGAATCGGCCAACCCCGAAGCTCCGGCGGACTTGGTATTTCGTGAGCGCGAACTGCGTTGATGATGGGCCGCGGGCGAGACCGTCTCTTGACAGCAGACTTGTAAGTTGTATACATATTTTGCTTTTTGTCCGCGTCGGCATCTGTCCGCTTGGAATATTCTACCAACTCCGTACAAGATCGAGGGCCACCTTCCATGGCAGGGCATGCTGTTGGCTTGCATGACCCAACGCGAATTGGGAAAAGGAAGCAGATGGGACCACCTGCAGACTGCCCGCACCCAACGGCCCACATACACTCTATGCCGGGATGGTATCCTGCCAAAGCTGCGTTGCAATGACAAGAGAGAAGAGGCCCTGAGCTTAGGTTGTGGGGGTTTTGGCTTCGACGTCGGCATTCTGAAGAAGTCGACCGCAGTATATACCTAGCCCGGCTTGGTCCGGATAGTAGGTCGCTCCCGAGTCCCGGGCTGCCGAGGTGCGAGTCATGCCCTGTATAAATTCATCCCGTGTGGCTGTTTGTCGCAATTAGGTACATATGCCCATTCATGTCGCTCCGCTACTGACTGGCAGTGACGCGACGCCGTCTCGTTTTCTCTTCTTTACGGAGTAGGTAGTATCTTTACTCTTGCTTTTGCTTTTTCCTTATGCCAAGAGAGGGACGGCGCTTGACATGACTGGTGGTCATTGGCGCCAGTTTTGAAAGCTGGTGCATATGCATGTATTTAGACGCAAATGGCTGTATGCAGTGCATATGTATCAATAATCATGCACAGCCATACATATGTACAGCAGGTCACCTTCGTTTGTGCAATACGAATAAGACTGCAGAACAAAGGCAGCAGACTCGTCTCGTCTTGCACCTGAGGAATACCTAAGGGACATCAGGAGTAAGCCGAGGCTTCCACGGGCCTTCTGAGAGCATTTGATATGACGCAGTCGGCAATGGACATGCACCCGTCGGCATATATCAGCCGGAAGACGGCACGGGAAATACTTGCCCTGACGCAAGGTCTAGAGGCGGTTGGAGATTTCCATGTTGGTCATCCGCGGGCGCGGGTCGAAGCCTCCGTTTTGTTCCCTGGCATAGGAGGTAGCTCGTTTGAGCATGGGACGACAGCCGCTGGACGAGACATCAAAGGAGATGGTGGTGAAGCTAAGCCGGCGATGCTGCTATCGAATGCAGACGATGACGCGGAAGGCATTCCCAGAGCGGCTTAGCGTGAGCCCACGATACCTAGGTATCTAACCGTTACCTACCTGGTATGTACATTGTACATACGGAGTATGAGGTACATATTGAACTTCGACGGCCCGCCTCGGATCAACCATCCCGAGCTATTACAGGTCGACATAAGATTTTGAGTTCCTGAATCCGACATGAGAAAATTCGTGGACAGTCGAGGGCTCTCTCCGTCATCAGCGCAGAATTCACGGCTCGACGCGCCATCGGTTCGCAGGAACCAGGTATCAGCAATCTCCTCATGCACGACATGCACGAACAAGGTCCGTACACTGCAATGCGAGACAAAAATCCTATCGCTAACGTCTCAATGTTGCAGGCTCCCCTACACGTAAGCCCTCGACGAGTAGTTTTTTTCGGAGACTTCCATGGTGGTTCGATCCATAACCCGGTCCGATATCCCGCGAAGTATCTTTTCTTGGTGTGGTAACCCGGCTATCCATCCATATCCAGTTGGTGGCTGCTGAAGACGCGCAATGCCATAAGGAGACCGATCGAGGTTCTGCCTCCTACACTTGGACAACCCAAGAAATCTAGCCATCGAATCCATTATATTCACAGCAGTCGCCCGAAAGGGAAGCAGGTGTTTTGGTCAACGAAGCTCAATTTCTAGACCATGCCGAGTGAGAGGCATATATTCCGATCCTTTGACAGGCTTGTCGCGCCGGGACGGATCCGGCTTCATCTACGCCAGCTGCCATCTCAATAAATGCGCCGAGTGTAACTCTGACTCCAGAGTACGGTCCTCGTCTGCACAACGTCGTCTCCACGATCGAAGCATTGGGTCGAATAAGCATCTTGCTTCATTTCCCATGAGCGACCGGAATGGGTATACCGACGACCGTCAAAATTAAGGAGCACTAGACGGACCGAGTTGAGAGCAGAAGTAGATGCGCCCGTGCAAAATTGCTCATCTGCAGCTCGCAATATCGAGTGTCCCGGCGAGCTTAGTATTGCTGACGGTGCTGAGCTGTGCGTGCCGAGGGAAGCGAAATTTTGCAGGACTCCTTGGTGTAGGTCCTTAATTTTGCCATCGAATCGCGAACAGTCAAGAAGGTTACAACGATGGATACACCAGTGCCGCCGGTATTTGCAAGCTGGTGCGCAGGAGAGCCTCGCATCTTCCCCTGTTAGACCATACGTCAGTACACAGCCCATAATCCTGGGCTCACGATATAGAGCATCCATGACGACATCACGATAAAGAAGAACAAGCACCACCTTGAGACACAAAAATGGTCGTTACTTGCTAGCTGTGCGCAGGAGAGCGTTTTATCTCCCCTGGTGAATCCAAAGTTCTAGACAACAGCCCACAATGATGATCTCAGGAGAGAAACATCCTCGATGGAATCACCATGAAGAAGCAGCCACAGTTACAGCTACTGACTGGAGAAGGCGATGAGGCTTTCAAAATCTGCGCGCCTCATTCTCGCGATATTGAGCATTCGTTCTCCGCGAAACTACAGCGCTCCCGGCGCCAGAGGGCCATGCTCACAGCCGGAGGTAACTTGATCAGACTCGACAGCTCGAAGGTCCTTGAGCAGACAACTGGATGGCTTGAATCGGAATTTCTCGTTCTAGAAAGATATCATTGCGAAGCTCAGCTTTACCTGGATAAGTTCGTCGCCTGTTATCACGGTAATAACCAGCGGAAACACAGGGTCACAGCGCGCCATCTGTAATCGTGGTGCTCGACCATGTCAACACGAAGGCTTTCAACGCCAATAGTGTCCTGGACTCTGACCAAAGATCTCGTCGATTAATGCCCCCGCAGGCTAAGAAGGCTCTCAAAATGCCAACCCCAACTCGTGACGCTTCAGGGGCAAAAGTAGGTCTGAGCGGATGTCGCGTCGCATAGCGCGGGTACGTCTCAAACGCCAGTGCCGCGACCAGCCCGGATTGCTCTTCCAAATCCCAAGAAGGACCTACTTGTCTTGAGTCACCGTTGCGGACGGGGCTCCTCGACCCGAGCCTTTCCCGACTTGAGCATAAACTTGGTGGCAATGCTGAAGGCTCACCTTCTGACATCCAGCACGGCCGATGCGCACCCGCAGGATACGTACAAGATTCTACCGGCAACAAAGCTAGTCCGTGATCTCCTCGTTGCCGACAATCTAAGAATCTTATGCGAAAGGTGAGCCTCGTCTTGGACACGTCAGATGTATTGCCCTCCGGAGAAGTGGTGTACACGTGTGTCGTTCAGAACGTGCCATACTCTGTCCTGTTGGATGGACCTCGCGGAGGTCAAGAGTACGAAGGAAACTATTTGATGATGCGGTCGTCACGCAGACTAGCTGCGGACCTTCGACGCACGGCTCTTCATCCTGCTACTGAAGCGGGAGACTTGGCGAGCGTCCCTCGTATCACCGATTCACCGAAAACACATCTATTTACGCTTCTCGGCTCTATCGGCCCAATTTACTTGGTCTGATACTCGACCGGCTGTCAAGCGCATTGTAGCCAGGACGATTGCTCAAGAACCCCGAAATGCTATCATGGCGGTGATAACCTTCAGGCCATCCTCGAGCTCCTGCACCAGGCCTGATAATTCCTCACGACTCGCAAGCGGCTCACCGCGAGCTCAAGAAAATCCGACGTGCAGGTGGGAAGCTGTACTCCGCACTACCTATGTACATAGGTACATACGGAGTACATATGTCCCTGATGTTTAGTAAGCGTGGACACTGGAAACCGTCCCAATCAGGTACCCCCACCCCACCCCCGGCGGAATCCCCACAAACTTCCCAAAAGACCCTTTCCGCAAAACAGCGGGGTAGAAATGACGTAGGAGTCGCGTGCGCACCTCGTGCCAGATCACGTGTCTCCATCCAATCGGATTCATTCCGGAGCTGAAGCGGGGCGCCGCGGCTACATCATACCTAGGTAGTATGCACAAACATGTTTTAACTTTTGGCTCCTGGGGATGGAAAACGGTCTTTACCACAAGGGGCTGCGCCCGCGGGCTGCAGTCGTTGGATTCATCGTAAACGGAATGGGGGACATGAGGGTTTGTAAATTGTGACTGTATCGATGGCAATTGAAGTGGGACATCTCCTGTCCTGCCGGGCGTCGCATATGGACAATTCCGTTTCGGAGTTTTAATCTCGGAATGTTGTTCGGTTTGTGCTCGATTTGTGCTCTCTGGGCTTTGGGGACTCGGGACTCGGGAGGGGGTACTGGTCAGTGGTAGGTACCTGGTAAGCGAGGTGGCAAGAGCGTACGGAGTACATTAGGTACATACCTGGTAGCGCGTCTGGGGCGGGTATCTATGTGTACTCCGTACATCATCTCATAGGCGCGCGTGAAGAGGCGGTAAGCGGTAAGCGGTAAGCGGTACATACATAGCAAGGGAATGAATGGTTTGGCTGGGCGCTAATAAAGTCAGGGAATGCGCCACAGAAGATCCGTCGGCGCATCGCATCGCATCGCATCGCATCGCATCGCACCGTGCACCACCGCATTCGCATTTGCGGCGCATATTGTCGCATTACGTCGCATAACGTCGCAAGGCCCCAAAGCAACACTTTTCTTTGTTACGGGCTCTGGAATTTTTGTCTTCATGTGCTGCGCAAGGCGTTGGAAGAACATGTTACTGTATATTCGCCACTTCTTTACCGGTGTGTGCTACGTGGCTATGTGGTCTCTGGACCTGGTACATACGTTGGGCTTTGAACTTTGGAAGTGGCCCCCAGGGCCCGCACACACACCCTGTACCGTAAATGCGTGCCATTTGGACACCTGACAGACCGCAATGCATAAAAGGTAAAGACGGTAAGTCAACAAAATTAGCAAAACAGTAAGACAGCTATAGGTTCTCTTTCTTCTTCTTCTTCTTTTTTTTTTTGCATGTTTTTCTCCATTCACAGAATCAACAAGACCAGATAATCCGCAAGGCATCGAGTACCCCCCACAAGTCGTCGTCCTGCCTGCCCTCGGAAGTTGGATCCTCGCCAAAGTGTGCAACAATGCGCAACACCGCAAATGCACCACCCCAATCAAACAAGATCATACGGGAACGATAGCACTCCCAAGGAGGAAGACACGTCAGAAAGTATAGAAATAAATAAAATAAGAAACTACCATAGTTACTTAGAACGTGTTGCCAAATGTCTGCAAAGTAGAATAGAACAACCCCATCAAGTTTCCCATTCCCATTCTTCCAAAATATCCTTTGTGGGCCCCTTTTTGTTCCTGGGCGCCTTTCGTTTGTTTGTTTGTTTGTTTGTTTTCTTTTTCCATCCTTCACCGGCTTTTGTTTTGTTTGACTGTACTGATTGTGCTGTCTGCGTGCTTTGCTATCCCAGTTTGGTGGCCTTTTCGGAGAGAGGGTATGCGGTCGGAGAGATAGAATCACCCATTGCTGCTGGTGTGAGTGCTGATGTTACAAAATAGGTGAGAAACGGCGTAAGACAGCCAGCGCAAGATAGGCCCTGAACTGGGTGAGCATACAAACCATTCACATCGCCAAAGACTTCCCTTATGCGTCCCATCAGCATGGCGTCTGGACAGAGAGGTCGCTGCGTGAAATTATCGGTCCCGAAAGCGCGCAACGATTTTCTTCCTCTCGCTGACCCAACATCTTCCATCCTATCCTGCAAACATCTCGCCACCACCCTGCGATATCCTACCATCATCGGCTGCAAACCTTGCCGCCAAAACTCCATCTCCCAGTATTCACCACAAACGCACCACACTCAAACTGCCCCATCATCAAAGCCATCCATACAATACAGCAAGGACACACAGAACCAAGCCCAAAAAAAAGAAACACACAAAAAGGAGCAAAATAATAACAGTCCAACGTATAAAGCAAGGCAGATTGCATCGTGTTTCTGCAACTGAGAGGGAGGGACAGACAGATAATAGAAAAAACAACTCCAACAAATTCTCTTCCCCAACGCCGATCAAGGAGCGTAATGGTCTTGGTAGGTTGGACCGTCGTGATTACATACTCCTTCTATAGTAGTCGTAAATGGCTAGACCGACTTGTTGGCGTATTGTGACTCAAATATCAGAACAAGAGGCGCGAAACATGGCAATGTTCAGTCATCACTCCACCACATCTGAGCCGCTGGCGGCCTTCTTCCAGAGACGCATGACAAGCGAGATGCAACACTCTGTCTCCATTCTCGCCAGCCCCACAATGTGCCATGCATGCACACAGACACCCAGGCACACACGGCTATCGTTTCCGTTTCTTACTCTTGTCACCCCCCGTCATGGCAGCAGCCGTTGTGATGGGCGCCGCAGGCAAAAGAGCGGGCTGTGTTGGAGCGGTCACTTCCTCTTTCTTGATCGGCACGCCCATGTGGCGACCATATCGTCCCTTGCGACCGTTGCCTTCATCTTCGCTGATGCACTGATCAGCCGAAAGTCCCGCATCCCGACAGCGCCCACACGGACGCTGACGATCACAACCCTTTTTGCTCTTGCGACAGCGCTGGCATCGCGGCTTGGTCGAAAGATCTGGCTGCTCATCGTCTCCTGGGTGAAGCATGTGACTGGCCGAAGCGACAGACGGCTTTCTCGACTGGTTTGAGGACGCAGGAGACATAGGGCCATGTGTGGCGGCAGCGGCCATGTTGACCGCGGCGCTGGCAGGAGAAGCAGCAGAAGTGGGAGCAGCGGCAAAAGGAGCCTGCTTCTTGGCCTTGGGGGCGGATGCAGGTCGAGGAGCCTTGAGAGCCTTTGGCTGGGCCGCCGGCTTGGACACGGAGGCCGACGTAATGGCCTTGGGCTTGGTCGAAGTGGATTTCGCCTTGACCGACCCAGCCTTGTACAGGGTGCCTGCGTGCGATGCCGACTTGCCATCTTCGTAGTCAGCCTCATCGCTGCTGCCATCTGCCATTTCGGTGGAGGGTAGGAAAGGAGTCTCGGTGGACGGATAAATCAACCGAGCAGTGGTGGTAGAATCCAGCTTCTTCTGTCGGCGGAGACCAGCTGGCGTGTCATCTTCGCTATAACTGTCGCCATCACTAGTGACTCCAGTGGAAGATGCAGCATCGGCGCGACCACTGAAGGTATCATCTTGCGTAGACGCAGAGGTGCGGCCGTGTGAAACATTGGACATCTCGCCCAACCGCATCAGCTGGATAGCGACGTCCTTGTCCTCCTCGGACATGCAGCTACCTACGGTGGGATCAGGTGTAGGTAGCACACCACTCGGGCCAGACCCTATACCACTGCCATTGCTGGCATAGCCGATACTATCGCGAGAGCGATGGCCGTGCGCGGGTGTGGCATACACGGACGGCTGTGCGTTACCATTGTAGCTTTGGGGAGATGGCATCGGCCGAGGGTTGGTGAACGGGTGCTGTCCGGGATGAACAAAGGGTAGCGAAGGACGATGGTTGTCGATACGACGAGCCGGCGAAACAGAAGGATTCGAAGTAGCTGCGGGCATCTGAGGCGGTGCAAACAAGGGCAACTCCTACAAAAGTCAATGATTAGTCGAAGGCCAAAGAGACTGGAAGCAGCCTCAATGCTGTGATGATCTGGCATTGCAAACGTACCGAACTCTCAAACTTGGCTCGCTTGCGACGGCCGCCTTCCACGATGTTCTCGACACTAATGTCGGTCGTGCCCAGCAGCTCCTTGGCCTTGGCAGACGCACTGCTGCCAGCGCCATCGCCACTGCTGTAGCCGTTGATACTCTCGCTGCATCCATCGGCATGCGCGTGGTTGACGGATCTCCGATCTCTGCTCGTCTGGAACCGGCTATGCCTCTCGCTTGTGCCAAACAGATCAGACCTTCGACCATGGCCGTTGACGGGAGACTGACTGCGCCGCCGTGAACCCCTAGAGCCTCTGGAGCTGGGTCTGGCCATGTCCTCTTGAGAAAAACGCTGTTGTGGCTGATGTTGCTGATGTGGGTGAGTCGAGCCGCCGTCCTGCTCATAGGAGGACTCGGCAGTCTTGTGCGCAGGGCCACGATGAAAGGTTGACTGCTGGCCAACGGAGCCTGATGGCAAAGATGCCTCTTCAATGACACGAACATAGACAACCATGTTGTTCCTGAAATTTTCGTAGCGGGCAATGAGTGTATTGCCATGCTCGTCCTCAAAGCTGACACCCTTGGACCCGGAGGGACCAGAGTAAAGACCATAAAAGTTCTTCACAGTGGTGACTATTGAGTCTGTGGTGTCATGGGGAAAGATCTGAACTCGCATGGGCAAGCGCGCCCGGCATTGCGGCGACTCGAGGAAGAGAAGCTCGAATGCGACATTCTTGGGGGTTGTGATTACAGCCGGAGACACGCTGCCACCATGGGGGGATGTCTCACGAGGAGGGTTCACAGGCGACATGTAAGCCATGATGATGACGGCTGGGAGTGTGGCCGGTTCTGTAATAATTCTCTTTCTTTTCTCCCGGCTGCAGTGCGCAATGTTTGAATCGGCCGAGGCGAGAGAGTCCAGTCTTGACTGGAGGTGGTATTGAGAGTTGGGCAAGTACCAGCTCGAGCGTGAGCCTGTAGGCCAGGCTTTTTTTGTTTTTTTGTTTGCAGCGACAGGAACCTGCGTGCGTGCGTGCGTGTGTGTGTGCGTGTATCAAACGATTGGGACGCAGCCAGGCGCCAAGGTGCTTGAGAGAATAGCAAAGTCGGTTGCAAGCCCTCGTGCTCCTTTCAAAGGCGATTGGGCAGCGTGATTGTAACGTAACAGTCGACCAGCGCTCGATGATGTTTCTCTGAGCACAACGGCACAAGGGGGAAATTCACGGCCGTCAAGGCTACGTGCGAGCGGGTGGGCGGGCGGGCGGTAAGCGCCAGGTCCAACGTTGGGGATCCGGGGCTTTGCGCGACGGAGGCGACGGTTGCTTGAATGGCAAGTGGCAGCTCCCAAGACGGTATCTAGGGACGAGACAAGATGATTAGCAGCCGTTGTGACATGAAGAGCGTGATGGGTGCCAAGATGGCCTCATTCAGGCCGTTGGTCGTCCGCCCGATGGCTGGTCTGCTGGCCATGCTCGGGGGTTCCAAGCGAAGCCAAGGCAGAGCATCGGAACAGCGCCGCGGGGACAAGACGGAATGGAATGGCTCAAATACAAACTGCAATGTGATCGCGCATGATGATAGAGGCGATGATACTTACCAGAGATGTTCACGAGTGGCTTGGTTGATGTTGATGGTGGCCTTGATGGAAAGAATGTGTGGACGAGGAAAAGAGGAGTTGGCTGGCGAGGTTGGCCGATTTTGTCGCCTCGAGCATTGGGCGCAGCACAGAGCAGACCCGAGGACTGGGGGAAGAATCGAAAGAGGGCAGTACAGCGTTGAAGTCACTGGGTCAGCGCTGGTGTGACCGCTGCGGCCGCTGAAGGTTAGCGCCTGGGGATGGCGTCTCCAGCGCATGTTGCGCTGAGCTACAGCGGCTTCCCGGACTGCCGCGGGGGCGGTGGCAGATGATGCGCCGTGCGTCTGACATGGCTGAGCCTGGTCTTCCTGTAATTACACACTGTACTGTTACCTGTACATATGTACATACTCTGTGTTACGTGCCTCGTTTGCGCAGTGAAGACGGAGACGGTTTGTAGCCCGGTAGAGGTGGGTTGTAACTTGTGCGTGTTGGGTGGCCTGAAACATGGCCAGTAGGCCGCTCCATGTGTGTGGGTTGAACTCGAACTGAATCATCAATCCAGATATGGTCGAGCTTCCGTCGATGAGCGGCAGAGTTTCCATGTATGTATGTATGTATTGTATTCCGCAAGTAAACTACTGTAATTACCATGGCCATTGCATTATTCACTGCCACCTTCCAGCTTTGCAGCCAGTGCAGGCCACCGGCCGCTGCACAATCTGTAATCTCTCGGGGTCGTCGCTCTTCGGACAACGTTTACGAATAAGGTGCCGCTCACTCCATATCCACATCTGTCTACAATCTACATGTACTGCGCGAGTGCGCATACATGCGCCTGGAACGAACTCGGGATGCCGCAACTCACAGCGCATTGCACTGTGTCGGGAATCCCATGGCCCATGGATCCGATACCGATACGACCGATGCGACATGGCGATAGAACATTACAACAGGCTCCAGCCTCCAGCAGAGCAAAGAGAGGAAAGAGCAGGTGAGCAACGACGGTTTCGTGCAGTAGCACTCGACCCCCACCCCCGCAAAACCACTGGCTTGATTGGCTCGATTGGGTTCGATTGGCTGGTCTCGCATGACCGGCCTAAGCTCCATTGAAGGTGCTGCGCAGCCTGCGCTGGGAAGGAACTCTGCGGCAAGGTTCACGCACGCTTCAACGGCGCCTTGACGAAGGCTTCAGTTAGCCTTCAAAAACGCTTCAGGAACGGCTTGAGGCACGGCTTAACAAGTGCTCAACTGGCTCAGCATTGGTCCGCGACAAGCGCAATCCGTCTCGCTCAAAAATACCGTTTCTCTGCGCTTTGCGACGCGCCGCCTTTTCGTCGGTGGTTCCTTTCTCTCGACGCCCCGATAGTGAATGTGGCTGCCAGGCGTGGGATGGGATCATGGCTGACCATGCCCCTTTGAGATGATGTGGGCCCCCTTTTGTGTGCATGCAGTGAAGCGGCACTTCGCTGTTCCCTCTAGCTGTTCAGAGACTAGCCTGATTCTGTCTCATAAGCGGGTGGACGGTGGAGGACAGCTTGGATGCATGGCACCGCTTTATCGCCTGTTCGTCTTTTGCGAGTGCAATCCGGCATCCAGTCCGAGACGGCTGCGGCAAGGAACAGGGCAGGCTTGGGGACTTTGGACAACTCGTTCTGGTACCTATGTCAGCATGTTGTATGTACACTCGCAATGGACGAATGGACGAATGGACGAAAAGTGCCAGGCGGGAGAGATGAAG
Source organism: Claviceps quebecensis (assembly GCA_004016085.1). Lineage (NCBI taxonomy): Eukaryota > Fungi > Ascomycota > Sordariomycetes > Hypocreales > Clavicipitaceae > Claviceps > Claviceps quebecensis. Next base: position 19,839 of record QEQW01000147.1, read on the forward strand.
GTGATGGCCCATGGGTGAAGCTGTGCGGGCCCGAGGCTTGATTGGCCTTTTTCCAGCTCGCGTGTTTCCGTTCTCCGCAAGTGGTTTGCGCTGCGTCAAGACTCAAAGGTGCCGAGCTCGCCGCATTCCAAAGTCACCTCTCAGACAACGCCAGTCGCCGTCGCTCAACAAGGCTGCCATGGCTGCGAATTCTTGCGAACCTGGGTCGAATTGGAATACAAAACCATCCATCGAGACGATGAGGCCGGCTAGGAAGCCAATTCTCCTATGATGCACGATCAAGCGCCGTCCTCACTCAGTGGATAGGATCGCAGACTCGCAGTCGACTGCCACAGCCACAACCGCCCGCTGCATCTTCTGCAGGGATCTGAGCGACAAGCGGAGACTGGAGTCGACTCTCGAGGAACCTGAAGGCTGAGTGCCAGTCGAGGAGCTAGAAGTGGTGGTGGTGTGGGGGGGAAGAAGCCTGGCTTCATCAGCCTTCAGGCTTCAAGTACAGTATGTACCTACATACATACCCTGATAGTCCCCTAGCGATGATGAAGAATCCGCCTTGATTGCGCCGGCCCTGGCTACATACGCAAAGTGAAGAGAAGACAATCTACGTGATACTTGCGAAAACGCACGGCCGTCAGGACACGTAACTGAAGTTAGGTACTGAACTTTGAAGTCGTCCCGTCGAAAAACTTGATGCGCCATCTCCTCCCCATACGGAGTATTGCCCACGACTTTGCAAATGACGCAAGCCGCAACAACATGCGTGGTACGACCCCCCCAAGACAACGGATGATGCGCCGCGCTGCTGTAATACGGCTTCTTAGGCTTTGTTCCCAGCCAGTCAATATAACCCCCATTTCGCCTACACTACAAACGAATTCTTGTCCATGACAACTTGTATCCGCTACACTTTCTGCTCACCTTTGCAAAAGGGGAGGCACAAGAAGAAAGGGTGGCACGTTTCATGCCATTGATTGCGCTATTTAATAGGCGCCATCATGGTAAGTAAAGAACCCCCCTCCTATCCCCAAGATCTTCTCTGTATGTACTGTAATACTCGAAGCTGGGCGAACATGTTCCGATCCGAGCAAACAAGCAAACATCAGATCGGCACGTTGCTTTGTGTCACTTTGAAGAGGGGTTGCTGCTGGTTCGGGCGCGCGAGATGGCTTGTCATGAAATGCAGACAAGTCTTGGCAGCGTCGCCGATTTGTGTTCCCGTTGTTGAACAAGGTTCAGGAGGCAATTGCGACGCTCTTGTTGAAATCGTGTGTCGCGGATGTATTTGGAGCTTGAGCTCTTACGGAGTACGCCGTTGAAAAAAAATGAAGGATCAAAAAGATACGAAGGCAAAGAAAGACGCATAAAGAGAAACACAGGACTCAAAGATAGCGAAATGATGGTTCCGCCAGTCTGAGCAAGATATCCGTCCTCGTGGGCTTCTTTGGGAGCAAGGCGCACGGCGCACGGGCCACGAGGTACATCTCGGAGTCCCATTGGTCGTGATGGGCCTGATGGTGTGTACGGAGTACAGTACTATACACAGTGTGAGAGAGACAAGACCAAGTCGCATCATATCATGAATGGCAGGCAGGCTTTCGCAAACCAGCATAGGGCAATATGTAGCGCTACTTTGTCGAATAGAAGAACACAGTTGCGAGTATGTACATACATACATACTTTGTCTTCATCACACGGCAAGGTGGATGTGCGGTGTGCGACTGCGACAAAGCAGAGAGAGGGAAGGCGGATCGGCCGGGCCAAGACGGATTGAGGCGCCCGAGATCAGAATGTGCGATTTGGGGCCGTTCTGTTTGAGCGGCGATTGATACGCCCTCTTCGAGACTCGAGACCAACTTTTGTCTACGTCTTATCTTTGTGTTTCTTTCTTTAAAACACAATTCTTCGCACTTGCTTCTCTTTGATCAACTTCTCTTCCCTGTATTAAGATAAGGAACATTAACACCCAAGACTGGCCAAATGTAGGTCCGGTGCGGGGGTTGCCGCCCGTCACCGCCTCCAGGCTCCGCTGGACCCTACCGACACTACCTAATCCGTAGTTTAGTATGTACCTAGGCACATACATACCTAGGTACCTACATGACACTTCTTCATTCTTCCTCCATTTGCGCCCAACCCCGTGACGACGGAGGTTTCCTGTCCGCTATTAGCTAATGATTGATTGAGAACTAGCTGGACCTTTCCCGGGAGGGTCAGCTCGCAAGACGACAAAATTGCGCATTGGAAGGGAGAGGAAGAGACTTTGCGATTTTGCCGGGGTTGAGGCACAGTCGCGATGAATCTGGAGGCCAAGCTGTAGGCGGACACACCAAACACCCGACAATACGGAGCACCAAAGATTTGACAGCAAAGGAACAAGGACCAGAGACGCTATGTCAGAACGTGACTTTCAAAAACAATCTGCAACTCTGTAGGTAATAATGCTGCACAGAGACCGGCCAGCATGGCGGCGCAACTCCGACTCCGAAGAAGCGATGAAACACCAGACGGAAATTGAGCGGAGCCAGAGTCACGTGGCTTCGCGTAAGATTGGCGCCAAGCAAGCTTGACGCGTAAGTAGACACAGACCCAGCTCCTGAAACCCATGATCAAAGGTTAGATTGGCTCAATATTTGGTAGCCTTGTAATTACGACTTCAATTTCATACTCTTTGTTGGTGTCACCTCTTGTATCTCCCAATTTGTCGCTCAAGTTCACTCATCTCCTCGTCCAGGCTCGCAAAAGCTTCCTTGGTGAGACGCGGCCGACGACGTAGCTCCTCCCAAAAGGGGTCTAGCGCGCTCGCGTGCACGGCCATGTGTGTGGCTGTCTGTGGTGAGGAGTGGGGATTTTTATCGTCCGGACGACAGGGCTGCTTTTGCAACGTGCGACGAAGGGGTCCCATTCGCCCGCAAGGCGCGGGTGGCGCGGTCCAGGACTCCGTCACTCCGTGAGTGGCTGCTTGGGCGCTGCACGTGAGTTTGTGCGTGTTATGCAGCAAAGAAGGCGACGCTGCACAAGCGAGCGGGGGTGTAAATAAACAAACAAACAATCAAACAGAACTGCGGACTGGCGGACAGGCTACAGCTGGCATTCCGAGTCCGTAGCCGAGCGCGTATGTAGGTAATACCTAGGTACCTAGCATTGAAGCGCGCTGCGTGTCGAATTCACGTCGCACAGGCTTTCACCAATTTGGCAACGTCATGCATGCAATTCTGCATCTGCAATGCGCCGCAATGGATGATGAACGACGGGCATTCAACAGAACGATTGGAGTGGCATTGCAACTTGCAAGTTCGCCCGTGCCTACGGAGTATTTCAGCTGGGTCCAGACTGCAGACTCCAGAGGCCAAGGACAGGCCAATCCGTGGGCGTCGGCCGTCCATGGTCACTTCGGGCTTGCTTGATGGCATGTTTCTACGTCTCGTTGCATATTGGCTTCACCTAGGAAACGACCTTGTTTTTGAGGGTTTTGCCGTTGTATTCGTATTTTACACACGTTTCTGTCGCATGGTACTTACTGTTGCTTTGCGTTGCAACTTGCGCTGCTCGTAACTTCGTAAGCCCTAGGCAACACCTCAACCCGCTCAACTTTCAAGCACATTCCCAGGCATTCCCTTTTCTCCCGCAGAAGGGCGGGGAAGGGATTTCGCCCCATCGCATCTCAAATCTCCTTGTCCCCCCCCCTTTCGTCACCCCTTTTGATTTTCACTGCGTTCGGTTGGGTGATTTGCGATTTAAAAAAAGACCACCCCCTAAATTTCGAATCCTTCCAGGGTTCTTGTCTGGTTCAGCGAGTGAAGGACTTGCGGCGACGGCCGCTAAACTGCGCTTGGGTGCTGTGCTTGACCTTGTTTCTGTTGCGCTGCGCCGCATCTTCTTATTATTTTGGCTACCTACCTACTATCTTGTGCTGTGTACATACATAGGTATGTATGCGCGTGTGTAGGTAGGTAGGCGCCTATGTATGTATTGTGCCTCTATTTGTGTCATTTCGTCATCTTGTCTCTTGCATTGGGCCATTTCCCCTCCCTTAGTTTTGCCGGAGCAGCCACGGGCTGGCAAGTTCGCTTGGCGCGAGAGCAAAAGCGGTTTCGCGTGTTCCGTCATCTCTCCACCCCCTGGCGCTTGGAGGAACGGCTTCGTTTCTTTCCATTGTCCCTGTAGCGGCTGACACGACGCCACTTGGGATTGCCAGCTGGGTCTTCTCGAAGCTTTTTTTTTTGAAGCTCTGCTTGAAGCTTTGTTTATGCTCTCTGTCTTCTGCTCTATCTTCAACCCTGCTCGCCCGGAGCAGCCCAACGTTCGAACTTGCTAGCCTTTTGAGTCTTCACTGCCCTCTTGCGTCTTGTCTGCGCGGGTTGCGCGGGTGCGCGGTGTTGAATGAGCACTTGCCGACTTGTTCGCGACTGCTCCTGTCTGTCTGATCGCCTCGTTCGTGTTTTTCTCTACTCGTCGTCCTCTCTGGCTTCTTCCGCTGACTTACTTCTTCTGCTTCTTTCAATACAGGCCATTGATCTTTTATCGCCTTTCACCGTTTCAGTGAACATAGAATTTTCTTCTCCCTTCCCCGATCTGCTCTGCCTCAGACACGTCTCAGAGTAGAGAGTCCGCATTTCTTACCCTTCGAGTTTACCTCAGCTGAGTGGATCAACACATACACGTGTATACAGGAGAAGGTCCAAGGTCGAGAGGCACACTGGACAAGTAAAAACACCACACGCACTAGCCATCGGGCTACGTCTTCTTTCTCTCGCATCTCCCTTTCTGCTCCTTTGTCCTCGCACGACATTGTTGACGCGTAATTTAATTGCCTCTAATTACCCGAAGTTGAGGTTTCGCGACGTTGTCTTCCTCACAAGGCTGCCCTGTCTGCAAAAACCACGCTTCCTTCTTGTATTATCCTTAGACAATTTTTTGTTTTTTACACTTTCATCTCTTGCCGCCGGCGAAGACGAGACGACATGGATGCCAAGGTATGTGCTTCTTTCGATAAAGACGAATGATGAGTTCAAGAGGGAGAAAGAGGTGCAATGTGCAACCGGATGCACTTACAAGCTGCTTCACGCTTTGCCTCCTGTCTCCCCCTGCACCACCTGCATCTTCCGCTCGGACCTCGCTGATGATTGAACCTTGTCTAGCCCTCCCGACCTCGCGGCTCCGAAAACAATCATCAAGCTCTACACCATAGAGACAAGTCGACAGGCAACCTAGCCATGGCGGCAGCTGCTGCAGCGACGGCGGCTTCCACCACGATGGGCATGCGTGGTCCAGCGCGACGGGCTGCGTTTGGTGATGTCACGAATATGCCCAAATCAACGGTCGGCGGACTTTACACTGGAAAGTTGCCCAAGGTCCAGACGGCGAATGGCATTCCCAGGGCGACCTTCATCAACAAGGAGAATATCCCATATAGTCGCGGCGCAAAGGACCAACTCGCTCGTCCAGCACAACGACCGAATACTGCCGCCTCGAATAGGCCAAACCTGACAGTGTTTGCTGATGCAGGGAATAAAGCGGTAAATTCAGTGGCTGGCCAAGATGCGGGAGCCGTCGTCCCCTCGTCGGCTGCTGCCGTTCCATCTAAAGATCCGATTCCAGATTCAGCAGCGGCACGGCCCCGAACCGTGTACGTGTCGTCAGACGAGGAAGCTGCTGTGCCCCTATCGTCAACTATATTAGATGTTCCGCCGATGCAGCCTCGCCACCACAAGAGTCAGCCGCACTTGAAACCGTCACTACAGCCGATGCTTCGCCGAACGCAGAGCAAACACTTTGAGAGTCTTGCGGAACAGGCCGTCGATAAGACCGTCAGAGACGAGCCAGCTACAGCAAGTCCTGACTCGATCACGATTCCAGCCAGTATAGTGGAGGAGAAAATGTACGCCCATCTCCCGTATTGCGCCGATGATGACGAGCTGCTTCACCAAGTGAACGATGTTGATGCGTACCCCGAGCTTTCTTCCAAGCTTGTCTCTGAGGAGGGCCACCCGATCCACAACCCTGCCAAGGAAGGCCATACACAAGCACTGTCAGAGCCAGAGGAATACTGGGACGAGGAGGACGACGAAGACTACGATGACCAGGATCAGGCCTATACCACTGCACACTCCTTCCCGACCCAAAACATGACCATGGGCGGCGTCACCACGATTCTAGCTCCACCCGTCACCTCGAGGATACAACGCGAGCTGGAAGAAGCCAAGCTTGAAGTCCAACGCTGCCGATCATCGGATGACTTGGAAGAGGAAATGTGGGACGTGAGCATGGTTGCCGAGTATGGCGAGGAGATTTTCGAATACATGCGGGAGCTAGAGGTATGTAGCCATCAACCGATTGCGCCTCTTGCAAGAAAGTCGGCCTTTCTCTTTTCCTTATTGTCCACCGCTCCCTCCTCTCATCACTGACACTGGCATTTCTAGATCAAAATGCAACCGAACCCTCACTACATGGAGATGCAGACGGAAATCCAATGGACGATGCGATCTGTGCTGATGGATTGGCTCGTCCAAGTCCACAACCGATTCAGCTTGCTGCCGGAAACGCTGTTCCTTACCGTCAACTACATTGACCGGTTCTTGTCTCGCAAAATCGTGTCGATTGGGAAACTGCAGCTGGTGGGAGCCACGGCTATTCTGGTGGCTTCCAAATACGAAGAAATCAACTGCCCCTCTCTCGAGGAGATTGTCTACATGGTGGACGGCGGATACACGACAGAAGAGATACTCAAGGCCGAGCGGTTCATGCTGAGCATGCTCAGCTTTGAGCTTGGTTGGCCAGGCCCGATGAGCTTCCTCCGACGTGTGAGCAAGGCCGACAACTACGATCTCGACACTCGCACACTCGCCAAGTACTTTCTCGAACTGACCATTATGGACGAGCGGTTTGTCGCGTCGCCTCCGAGCTTTTTGGCCGCTGGAGCGCACTGCTTGTCGCGGTTGATTCTGAACAAGGGTGACTGGGTATGTGGCTGAGTTGGGTCTTGACGTTGTTATGTATTGTATCTTGTGGCTAACCGAGTTCCAGACCAAGGCGCATGTCCACTACTCTGGATACACGTGGGCCCAGTTGAGGCCTCTGGTCACCATCATGATTGAGTGCTGTGAGCACCCGCGCCGTCATCATTCCGCCGTGTTCGAAAAGTACCAGGACCAGAGATTTAAAGAGGCATCGACGGTTGTCCAGCACGCCTTGGACGCTGGCTTCACGCTACCACACCATGCGGCGACTGTTCGACCGATGCGGGGACAGACGGCCGACTTCTCAGACGCGTTGCATTACGCCAATGGCTTATTGGTATCCGCAGAAGGCTGATGTCGTTCCTGCGTCAGAAGTTTGCGTGTCTGAGGACTGCACACAATTACACAGGCAGCCCAGCCAGCTGCCACTGTAGATGAACTTGGGCGGCCCATGGCCTACTGTTGCGAATAATTTCTCTCCTTTCCCTCTGGTTCTGTCCTTGGCCTCTTTTTGATTTCTACCACGTTCATTCTAAGGTCCCCCTCAGTCATTCAAGGCCCTTCTCGCTGCTTAATTACACGTAATAGGTGGACTTTTGCTCTCCGATGGGGCTATCACAAGACATTCACCCACCCCCGACATCTGCGGTTCATGAAGTCTTTAACGAGTTCTTCAGTTATATTATTCCTTTCTTCTTCTTTCCTTTACGATGTACATGATGCTTCAAACTCTGCGCACCTCATTTCGCGCCTACTCGGTGTTTTTTTTGCAACAGCACATTGGCCTTCTCGACGCTGGTGCTTTCTTGTTCTACTCTTGTTTTATCTGTAGCTATCATCCCATGAGGCTGGGAGTTTTGGGGACTGGTTAAGACTTGCTCGTTGTAGCTGTTATTTTGTGTGTACTCTGGAACTTACTTGCATGGATACCGTATTGCCAAAAAGCGGGAGGAGTTTGGGCACGGCACATCTGGGGGATGTACTGCTGCATAGTTACGAGGGTTTTTTACCTTTCTTTTATAATACCTTTGTTTTGCGCATTTTTACATGTTCTGGTCCCCTTTTGTGGCCCGTAAACTTAGTCGTTATTACGTATTCTCAGGGTGAGATGACGGGTTGTCTGGTTTGAGACACGAGAGACTGGCGAGGAAGTCCAAGGCGGTAGGTAGTATGTACATAGTATGTAGTATGTAGTCGGGAGTAGGGAGTAGGGAGTAGGGGAGACAGGCTGCGCTACAGGGACCTAAGAGACGAAATTGAAGACGAGCACGAGACGGGACTGAGGGTTCGGGAGATTGGACTGACTGTGTCCCTTTTCTGGAGGGATCATCTTTGCTCTGATGATTGGGCTGGGCTGCTGGGCTGGGCTGGATTGAGGAGGGTTATGGGGGTGTGTGTGGTATGTGGAAGGCATGCTATTCGAACTGTATCTTTTGCGCATAGGAGGGGGGAAATAATACCAGATGCATGTGTTGGTCAATAAGTTACGAATATGTGCACGTGTTGTGAAGGTGTCGTGGTTAAGCGACTTGAGTAAATGGAGTGAAGTTTGAGTGAATACTGGGTGATAGATGATGTCTATTAGTAACTTACTGGTGAATGTGGAGTGAACATGTGTGTGTGCACAATGTTGAAGTCTCGGCTAAAATTTTTTAGATCACATGCCAGGAGACATCGAGGGAACGACGACGAAGTGATGTTTGAAGTGAATAGAGAGAATGCGATTACGTACCTACATGACGTGCTGAGTGCGTGGAAACTATCGTGGAATTGCGTGGGAGTGTCTGAAGCTCGAGCAGGGTTCATGAAATGCTATAGGAATACTCCGTACTTCGTACCTTGTACGGAGAAGAACGTTGCATTGAGTAAAATGCGGAGTGGGATGTCGGAGGGAGTTGGACTGAGAGTGAACTATTAGCTGGGTAAATACCTACTGTAAGTTGACTGCAGACGATTATGTTGAAAGTGATGAATGATTTATGAATATGGGCAGCTCGACTTCGGACTGACTCGACTGACTGACTGACCGACAGAGAAGGGGTCCAGCGTTCGCATCCATTTTTGTGCATCTATTTTTATTTTTTTACTGAAGCGTTACTATAGGTTGCATTGGCTACTGCAATGCATCGGCCTCCCGTGGACGTGCATAAGCTGAGATCGAGAATCTATAATCCGCACCTTCCTCCCGCAGACAAACGTCCAACGAGAGCAAACTCACGAGGGGCTCCTCAAGATCCCATTGGACGCAATGGCAGATGCGATTTTCGCTTCGTGGAGCAGTGCAGGTGACCCGTGTCCTCCCGTCCTCCCCGACCCGAACGACGCTTGACTTGGCTTCCTTGGCTTCTCTTCTTGGGGGCGCCCCCCCCTCCAACTTGCTCCAACTTCTCCCCTTTCGTCCTCTGCAAAACTAAACCCCGGACAAACAAGAGTCAGAGACAGGCACCAGCCCCTCCCTCCGAGTCCTTCCCAGACTTACCGACCTAAATAATTACTGTACCTACCTGCCGAACCGGCTGGGGAGACACTTCGACCAGAGCGAAAACGGCCATCTCGTCTGAAAGTGGAATTTCCTCCTTTTGTCCGCCTTTTCGTGTGCCTCTTTTCTTCTCGTGCCTTACGTCCATTTGATTTGCGAACAACGCTCCACGCTGCAACATCGCAACACCGCAAATCGCGCTGGTCCTGCCTGGTGCATCGTGGGAAATTTTCCTTTCTTTGCAGACGTGGCTTGTGGCCGAGACGTCAGACACGCAAGTCCGAACAACGACACCTGGCTCGGTTCAGTCGAATCGATCAAATCGAGAATTGACCATTGAGACTTGTCCATCAGACATTGACATCGACATTGACTTCCGATCGATCCCGACAAATGCCCTCGGCATCCCTCGGTTGAACGAACACGATCCCGCACGACGAAACCGCACAGACCGTAGACGGCCGGCCTGCTGCGCTTGTTCCTTCTTTCTTGTTTCTTTGACGGCGTGCAGACCCCGCATACAACATGGCTAGTCCTTCTGCCAAGATCAAGGAGACGGTCAAGGAGACCCTCGTGGGGACTGCTATTGACGAGCCCGATGCTCAATTGTCGGCGCAGAGCAGGGCGCGCTTCAATGCGCATGCTGTCAAGGATGCTGAGACGGGAGAGCTTTACATGGGTCAGGACGAGTTTATCAATGCCATTGCGCCCGCAGATGAAGACTATGTGAGTCACGGGGGTGTATATCAATAGGAAGCATAGTTCATCCATGACGGGCATTGCTGACGAGACTTTTTGGGCAGCAAAAAATCAAACGTCACCAGTATTCAATCTTGTTCCGTGTCGCCGACAACAAAGGCACGGGACGTCTGAGCTTGACGGACTGGGGTGTCTTTGAGAACCTCTTGTTGAAGCCCGATGCCGAGTACCTCATCGCGTTTCGCCTGTTTGACGTGGACCGCACCGGCAATGTTACCTTTGACAACTTCCGCCGCTTGTACGATCTCAACAAAGGGCCGGATAACATCCCCTTCAACTGGGATTGCGAATGGGCCAAGCTGTACCTGGGGCGCAAGAAGCGCCACGACCTGAGCTACACGCAGTTCTCCCAGATGCTGCGCGGCTTGCAAGGGGAGCGCATCCGCCAAGCCTTCCAGCTCTTGGACAAGGACGGGGATGGGTACATTGGCCCGGACGACTTTGCGCGCATCATCCGCGAGACATCGAAGCACAAGCTCTCCGACCACATCTTGGACAACTTGCACACTCTGTGTAACATGTCCACCGGTGGCAGCAATATCTCGTACGCCAACGTCCGCGCTTTCCAGAACATGGTCAAGGAAATGGACCTAGTCGAGCTTGTGGTCCGCCGCGCAGTTGCCAAGAGCGCCGACGGCAAGATTACCCGCGCCGACTTTGCCCATGAGGCTGCCCTAGTGACGCGCTTCTCCGTCTTCACGCCCATGGAAGCCGATATTCTGTTCCACTTTGCCAGTCTGGACGAACCCTCGGGCCGTCTGGGAATCAACGACTTTGCCAAGGTGCTGGACCCTCTGTGGCGGCGGGCGACGTCCATGTTTGATGGCCACGATGACGGTCATGCGGCTACTGGTTTGTCGTCGAAACCGGCCTCGATGCTGCACGGGGCTCTCGAATCGGCGTACAACTTTGGGCTGGGTAGTTTGGCCGGCGCGTTTGGAGCCTTTATGGTGTACCCCATTGACCTAGTCAAGACTCGGCTGCAGAACCAGCGTGGTGCCCAGCCCGGCCAGCGTCTGTACAAGAACTCGATTGACTGCTTCCAAAAAGTGTTCCGCAACGAGGGCCTCCGCGGCCTGTACTCGGGCGTCCTGCCGCAACTCGTGGGCGTGGCACCCGAAAAGGCCATCAAGCTGACCGTGAATGATATCGTCCGAAGCCACTTTACCGACAAACAAGGCCGTATTACTCTTGGACCCGAGATTCTAGCCGGTGCCAGCGCCGGTGGTTGTCAGGTCGTCTTCACTAACCCTCTCGAGATTGTCAAGATCCGGCTCCAAATCCAGGGCGAGGTAGCCAAGACCCTGCAAGGCACACCAAAACGCTCCGCCATGTGGATTGTCCGCAATTTGGGACTCGTCGGTTTATACAAAGGCGCATCGGCATGCCTCCTCCGCGACGTGCCCTTCTCGGCCATCTACTTCCCAACCTACAGCCACCTGAAGCGCGACTTCTTCGGCGAATCCCCCACCAAGAAGCTCGGCGTGCTGCAGCTCCTTACGGCAGGCGCCATTGCCGGCATGCCCGCCGCATACCTCACCACGCCCTGCGACGTCATCAAGACGCGTCTGCAGGTGGAGGCGCGCAAAGGAGAGGCCACCTACACCGGTCTGCGACACGCCGCGCAAACCATCTGGAAGGAGGAAGGCTTCCGGGCATTCTTCAAGGGTGGGCCTGCGCGAATTTTCCGATCTTCGCCGCAGTTTGGCTTCACGCTGGCGGCGTATGAATTCTTGCAGAATGCGCTGCCTATGCCGGGGGGTGTGAAGAAGGAGGAGGCCATGCAGCGACAGCAGGCGCAGCAGATGGCTACGTTGGAGGGGGGAAGTCTGGATACATTGCCGTTTGTGAGGAGTAGAAATGCACTCAAGATCTTGCTTGATCTTGATGAGGACTTTGGGAGGGCCAAGGTGCCGGACGCGGCGACTTGGAAGGGATTGCCGAAGGCCATGGGCGGGGGTGGAGCAAACTGATTTTTTTTCCTTCTCTTTTGTACTGTTTCTTTTTGTCTTTGTTGTTGATTTCTTGAGGGGAACATGCCCGTGCTGATGGGACAGGGAGGCCATGCTCATAAGGAGATGGGGAGACAAGAAAGAAAGGCCCTGTTAATCAGAAGTCTGAAGGAGTGGAAGGGAGAAGAAATACGAGAGAAATAAAGGGATAGAAAAAAAAAGAGGGAAAAATAGAGACAAGGCAAGAACAAAGGGGGAAAGAAGAAGAAGAAAAGAACGAGGGGAGAAACAGGGATGAAAGAAAAGAGAGGCTTGAGCCTTGAGGAATGGGGATACAGGAAGGAAGTCAAAAACAGGGGAGGGATTCCGAGAATCTACTAGTCACCAGTTACCATACCAGTTCACGAGGCCGTTCATGGCTACTGGCGTTGCATTGCGTTGCTTTTTGCTTGCTTGCTTGCTTGCTTGTCTTTTTTTTTTTGCGTTTCTTCTTGCAAAGAATCAACAGTGGTGACACTTGCGAGATACAGAGACAGAGGAAGAGGAAGAGTAAGAGTGAAAGAGAGAACGAAAGAAGTAGAAGAGCTGTGGAAAGTCATTGCTTGGACGATAGAGATATATCTGTCGTGTTCTCATTATCGTTACTCATTACTTCTTACTCATTATCGATTATTTTGTTTTTTGGTCTTCTTGCTGCGTATTTGGTGTATACTGCGCAGTGTCAAGTGGTGTTTGCGAAATCTTGTGTGTTTTGGTGCTTCCCTTGCTTTCAGTGTTGCTGCCATGGTCGGCCAGAATGCGATGTGCTTCTGCGGCTGCGGGTTTAGTATGTATGTATGTACCTACCTAGCTGGTAGTGCTTATTATCGATGTAGAAGTACATAGGTACTGCATCATGATTCGCAAATGCAATGCGCGTGATGCCTGATTGACGTGTATCTACTCCGTAGACAGAGACGTCTACATAAACTGCTTGCTGTTTGCTTGTATAACACACGACGCCATGGCTTTCTCGAACGTAGACTGATTGACACTGTGAGCCGGCTCATCAGCACCAGATGGCCCGAAACAAAGACCCGCCGCCATCATGCATCATGCAAGCAGCAAGGCAAGGATGTCAGATGATCATTGATGGCTCGCGCCGCGGTGGATCCCCAACATGAAACGCACCTCGGCCCATCCCCCCCACCTTTTCTCTTTCATCTCGCGAAGTCGCGACTACTCCGTACAAGTCTACAACACCATCACCATCGCCATCATCCTCACCATCATCACTCGCGAACTCGCCATGCCCTGAACTCAACCTCCACGAACTTTTCACCCTCGCTTCCCCTCCAGACTCGCCTATCCCCCCCGCGCTGCGCCGCGCCGCCTCGCCGCCCCCAATGGCCCTCCTCCCGGTCCTCTCCGCCCTCTGCGGCTGGATCTACACCTTTTCCTGGAGCGCATCTTTCTACCCGCAATTGCTCCTTAATGCGCGCCGGAGGAGTACTTCTGGGACGACTGTTGATTTTCCGCTCATAAACGTGCTTGGTTCGTGTTATTCCTTTTCCTTTTGCGCATATGCATCTTTCCTTGATCTGGATTCTGAACACTGCGAATATGTACATACATCATTCTACTTACAGTAGCATACTCCGTTCTTTATCCTACACACAGCAAACAAAGACACCACCCACACCCACTTCATTCTTCACCCAAATACAACAAAACACACCATCCCTCTTCATTCTGATCCGAACACACCGAACATGCCTCTGCTAGGTACCTATGTACATACTCTGAATCGGAATGCGCGCTAATAAACATGCATGTATGCTTGCTGGCTAGGCTTCCTCGCCTACTTCCTCTCCTCCCTCGCTCTATACGCCTCGCCTCTCATCCGGGCCCAATACGCGTCCCGCCACGAGAACCTCACCCCGACGGTCCAATCCAATGATATTGCGTTTGCGCTGCACGCCTTGTTGGCGTCTGCGCTGACGGTGTCCCAGTATTTATGCCGTTCGTGGTGGAGGATTCCGTATTCGGCGGGGGCGAAGCCGAGTCGGTTTATCATGGGTGTGGCGGGGGGGTCTTTTGTGGGTGTTGCGGTGGTGTGGTTGCTTACGGTGAGGGATGCTGCTGCTGCTGCTGCTGCCGGTACTGCTGGTGTTCGTGATGGTGGTGGTAGTGGTGTTGCTACTGGAGTGAGAGTCAACCCCGCCACATCCTGGTGCGAACTCGACATCGTCTACGCCCTTGGCCACGTCAAACTCATCATCTCCCTCATAAAGCTCTGGCCGCAGATTATCGCGAATTATCGAAATAAGAGTACGAGGGGGTGGAGTGTCTGGCAGGTTGTGCTGGATTTGGTGGGCGGGGTGCTGAGTACGGCGCAGCAGGGGATTGATAGTTATTTGCAGGGGCATTGGAGTGGGATTACGGGGAATCCGATTAAATTTGCGTTGGGGAATATTAGTTTTGTGTATGATGGGATATTTTTGGCGCAGCATTATGTGTTGTACAGGGGGGAGGGGGGTGATGAGGACCGAGAGGCTTTGTTACGGAGGGAGGGGGACGAGGAGGAGGAGGAGGAGGAAGAAGGTCGGGGGCGTGTGTTCTCGGGTCGGGATGAGGGTTCGCGGTATTCGTGATGTTGGGTAAGTTTATTTACGGCATGCTATGTGAGAAGTTGGATGGTATGGATCTCAAGTTGTATAAATTACATGTGTTTTATGTATCGACATTCAAGGCAGTACACAGGGGCAGGCTTCCTCTTGTGATGGGACAGTCCTCTCTACACAAACGGCTCCCATTGGCTATTTGCACCGTCACCAGACGACATTCTTCCATGAGTTGCTCTTTGCATCTCTTACTCTGATTTAGGCTGCCCTCGTTCGGGTCTGAAAGGCGCCCGATCATGAGCTTATGGTGCAAAAACAATACGCGATCGCTTACACCCCGAAGAAGGTCAGAGATTGCGAATGCAATACATGCTTGTGTCGTCTAACCCGCCCGTTAGGACGAAAATAGAACAAGTACGTCGAGGATAGTTATATGCTTTCAACTCTTACCGCACTGGAGCGCTTCAGCCGACATTACACCAAACCTGGACTCTCAGGGCATTCTACTTGTGTAGCTCGCATTTCGATGCTGGAGCATTTGTGGGAGATGCCGTCTGCTGACCCATGGCGAGTTAGCCATGGGAGCCTTCAGACATGGCACAGCAGGGCCATGATTGATGATTGAACGAGGAACACCAACACACAGTCAAAGGTCTTGTTACGACAAGAAGTCCAGCATGTATTAGGTACCTAGACCAGCATTGCGGAGCAAAGGAAGGGGGATGTGATCCAAAACATGAACTTGCACTCGTCGCCGACCCAAAACTTGACGCCCTCATGGACGTACCATGCCTCGGCACTCGTGGTCAAGTTTTTTATTTATTTTGAATTTCTTGATGGATTGGACAGGCATATCAGTGATCACCCCTCATCTCAATCTCTTCTCGCTCTCGCGCCTCGAGTGCCGTAGCAGAGACGAGATAGACTCCGGCTAGATATCAGGTGGAAATATTTCAGACTATTCCGTCATGGGAAGCCACGGCTTGAAAGGATAGGTAGAGCATTCCCGTGCTTTGTGAATTTGCAAATTGCGGGGTGAAAGACATGGTTCATTGCGGAAAGTGCGAGCGAGGTCAGGACTCAGGATGAGGAAGTATCGACCTGCTGAGCCGAGTAAGTGAGGCCGCTGATTGGCCAAGGCGTCAGCTGCCCCATGATTCAAAACCAAGCACTTCTTTCCCCCTTTTGTCTTCCTCTTTTCCTCTTATTTAGTTTGATAGCCATCAGTAAAGCCACCATGTAAATTTTGTCCGCAAACATCTGCGGACTGGGGATTTAGTGATTGTTGACTCATTGTCTTTGCATGCATTGTTTATCTGTTTCGAGTTATCTACTCTGTCAAACCAAGACAACCCATTCTAACTGCCAGGCCGTCTAGATCAAAACAGTCGTAAGTCACACTCTGCAGCTTCATGGTCATTTCTAACCACATCACCATAGATGACAACAGTCATTGATCAAAACAATCACAAACTCGAACCATTGTAACTATCAGGCCGTCTAGATCATAAAGATCGTAGGCCACAATGGTCATGGGTTATAATGATTGTCACTGATGAAGAATATAGTCATCATGACTGGCTTCTATCACTATCAAGGCTCTGGCGATACCTCCTGCAGTGCGAGCGATGCGGGACGCTTTGCGACTTGAATCTCAATATCGTGCAGCATGAAGAAGACGCGGCTGCTAGGGTTGTCTTGATCTTGCCATACGACCACTGTCCTCTCGGGTCACTTCGACAGTGCTACTTGAACAGCCCGGGAAGAGTTGATCGTCACCGATAGGATCGCTATTAACTGTTCAGAATAGACTGCAGTACGCACTCCTTGAGTCCTTATGGCCAGGCCAGGGTGAAAAAACTCGACGAAGACATCTTTGGTGAGGGGGACAAGCTTAAGGAGAATAAGGACCAACCGCCTGCGAGATCTTCAGTGCCTATCGGGGTTTCCGGGTATTTTGGAATCATTTGTTACTGGCCCGTCATATTGATTCTCAAAGATTTGGCCAGAATGTTCATATGTACATCAACCAAGTCCCTTTTTGGGGCGGTCTGATGACCGATGTTGCCCTGCCCGGGAAGGGGCCCGTTCGAGCAACACACCAGCTTTGTCTATGGAATGAGCGCCCGTGGCGCAGACTACCTATACCGATGCCATTCAGAGTGGCAGCGAGAAATTCTCTGGCTTGACACCTATGTTGACATATTCAGACGTAAAGTTTCTAAGCGTTGCTCCGTTGACGTTCTGGCATTATGCAGCTATCAAGATTGGCTACACGCTGGAGTTTCTGGTCGACGCGGAACAATAGTGTCAGGGAGCAAAACTATTCGCCAAACAAGTTTTCAAAACCACTCCCCAGCATCTTGATGGAAATAGTCAATATGTGCAAAACACCTTCTGGCATCTGCATGGTACTCAAGTCGTCTGAAGTTTTCGCAGCAGAAGTCTTGAAAGAGCCATTTGTGCGACCAAGGGCATAAACTCACCATTTAATTTGCTTCGACAACAATGTCAATTCATCAACCATCAACCATCAACAATACAAAGAACTCATCGACTTTGACTTTAGGGCATCGTGTTTTACCAGCCTGTCTTTCCTAGTCGGAAGTCCTTCTATCGAACTGTACAATCAAGTGGGTTTTCTGTACGGCGCAGTGATGGAAGCACACGAGAAAGCGTGGTTGATGTCGGTTGATGTGCGCCCTGAATTCTGGATCCTCGCTCTGGGTAAAAAGAGAACCCATTCACCAGATCGATCGGACATGGCCATCCAATGCCTCAGACGCATTTATCCGAGGACCGAAGACCCTCCGCAGCCTTAGGGAAAGATTTATGCTGGCATCTATTCTTACCTTACATACACCAGCCCTATCCGCAGGTCATGAACCACAGTGATCTTGAGTTCGCCAACGAGAAGCTCAAGCGGGTCGAAACTGAACAGAATGGAAAAGCTCAAGCTCGGGATGAAGCCACTGGATCTGTCGATGAAAACGAAAGTGCCCAAACTCCCGCCGACGCCAACGCCAATGGTGCCCCCTTGGAAAAGCTCGGTACTTACGACAAGTACGAGATCACGACGACGGCTGTTACAATGACATGGGCTACAGCTTCTCCAACTGGAAGAAGTGGTACATCATTACCGTATTGTGAATCTGGATCCAGGTGTCCGAAACCTTGGCTGCGAAAACTTGCTTGGTGAAATTTTTTGCTCAAGTCAACAGTCAGGGACAGTGTGTGTGAGACAAGTAGGCACATAGCATGAAGTGGGTTCCGCAAGAAGCCAGAGATTGCGGTGGTATAAGCGTGGGAGCGAAGGACATAAGAGACAGTTGGCCTCGCACGTGCATCATCGTCGATCGACATCCACCTTTGACATGTTGTCCTCAGTCTTCACTCTGACCTTACAAGCCTTGACAAGCAGCTCGATTACTCATATGAAAACTTGCAAGTCTACAAGGAGGCAAAGATTCAGGTCCGAACCCTGTTTCGCGAGCTGCATATCTTTTCGTTCAGTTGATGCGCCCTGCTATCAGCTTACCGCTCATTGAATAGACAAGTCAGCTATGACGAGGGTAACCGTGAGCTGTTTCTTGGTCGGGCTGGATGGGTATTTTCTTTTGTTCATGTTTTGGAAATTGGCGTCCTGTATTTGGAAAAAGGTGTGGAGGAAAGAAGATTTGACGCTGTATCAATTTCGATTTCGCGCTGTTTATTGTCACAATGCTTTCCTTTTGTTTTCGTGCAGAAGTGGTTTTTCAACTACATAGTTGACAAAGAGCTACATCGCCCTTATCGCGGCTACGCCAATTCTGTCAACTTGGCCAAATATCGAACGTCACCGTTGCTCTGACTCGGAAAACTTCTGTACTTTGTGAGCAAGACGTCGCATCGCAAGCACGATGGGGAGTATATCTTTGTTTTATTCCAAAAGACCATTTTTGCTGAGATCGCGGCTCCCTATCTCATAGATGGCTCATATGATGAAATGCGGCGATGCGACGACTGCGAGCAGCCTCAGCCGCCCACCCCAATCACGAACGTCCTGTATGAGTGTATAAAGGGTCAACAGATGCGGGCACTCTACCGGGAGCACTTGGGCTAAGGACCGATGTAAGGGTTTGATCGAGGGCATGTAACAAGTTACAAGAGAACCAAATCAATTTACGGTGCCTTGCGACAAGTTGAAACAACGGTCGCCACTCTGTTCCCGACGCCCGTTGAGCTCAGCCTCCTACTCCCCCAGCGATACCGGCCATTCCGTTGGTATGCTCGAGAGCAGATCTAATCGATCAGGAAACTTCATCAATTGCACGCCCTGATCGCGCGCTACCCGCCTCAGCTGGGCACAGGCTTCGTGGTCAACAAGTACCATGCACATGTTTTCGAGGTGAGCCAACCTCAATATCTCAGCCAACAAGCTCGCATAGTCGGCCACGTCGTCAAGTTCGCATGAAATACTCAACTTCCGCAGGTTAGGAAAGGTAGCTAGGAAGTGCGCCACGAAATGGTCCTGATCGTGATTCGTTTTTGCGAGGACGGTGGACGGTGGAGGCGAAGACCATAGCAGCCCAAAGATTGGATTGGAGGAGCACCGCAGGCCCAATCGTAGCCTCTTAGATGGTCAGCATGCTTTTCTCCAGTCTCCCACATCATATCCATAGACGCGTGAATAGCGGCCGACTATAAGTTTGTACTCTTTGGGAATGATAATGTCGAAGGATGTCAACTGATTGGTCTGTAATGACTGCTTTGGACAGCAAGTTTCGAGCTTCCCCCTGGCGAGATGCTAAGCGATTTCGACCTGAATGAGCGTAGATCTTTAAATTCTGAATCCTGGACAATGTCAAAGACTCAAAATCAGGGAGTAGATGATATCATCGCCATCGCTGAAAATGTCCGTGTCAGGCCAGCCATGGTGGAACTCCAAGCCAATATGCTGTAGTGAATTGCCACGGTAGATACACGTCAGGCACCGTAGCGCCAAACGCGTTCTTGCTGTATCGAAGCTTGGTTCTTCATAGTGCCTGACATCGAATATGAGTACCTTTAGGTGTGGCCAGATGGCATCCCGTTTGTCTCGCCAAACTGACACGGGCTCCGGATCAAAGTAGGGTATCATGTGTGTCGGGGCCAATGTCAAGCTGCTCCAGTCTTGGAAACGCGACGGCAAGAGGATACTACAAAGGCTCAATGGGACATTTCTTGTGAGTGTGTAGGCATTACCGGAGCTGGAGGTTTCAGCAATTGGTGAAAAAAAGTTAAACCGTCGCTGTGCGAGAGAGGGTGACAGGTGATGAACATCTGATGCTTCTAAGTTCTGGGTTTATTATCGTCCATCCCCGAATCTGAGTACCTCTGAAAACCACGAAGGAGTCTCGGACGTTCCCCGAGCCCTGAGAAGGTTGATTTTCTCTGGCAAGTTGTGCAGCAATACTCAAAGCCTTGACCAGGTCTTCCTGCTCATGAACTCAGTGTCACGATTTGCTTCGCGCGACGCGATCCCTGGAAACAAGATATGCGCGACAACCGTATAAGCGTACGTACAAACCGGACCAGTCGGGCCTGATGAAGGCTGAGGTCCGCCGTGGGCGTCCTGATTGGTAAACGTGC
This sequence comes from Claviceps quebecensis, assembly GCA_004016085.1. Lineage (NCBI taxonomy): Eukaryota > Fungi > Ascomycota > Sordariomycetes > Hypocreales > Clavicipitaceae > Claviceps > Claviceps quebecensis. Next base: position 40,198 of record QEQW01000147.1, read on the forward strand.
ATTGCCACGGAACCAGCTCTCAAGCGTCTGTATATGGGAGATGAGTCATGACCATCCTAATTGCCAAAATTGGACTCATGTTGTAGAGAAAAGTCGCGGCTCGAGTACTTTCGGGCCATAGATCTTGTGGGACGTTTGCACCTGTGAGCATCGATCGCTATTGACTTTGTGGCAATTGTCTGGTTAGCACCCTCAGCATTACCGTTTGTCTCATCATTCATGGGTGTATGCTGGTGTGAGCTCAAGAATCAGTGCCTTCTTGTCGTGCTCATGTCTGAAAAAATGGTGTCAGCTTTTTCTGATACCTATGACCGCTCTCTCGTTGTCGGATTTTAAAAATTTTGCGATTGGGAGCCCAAATTGGCATCCCACCCATTGTTCAAAGTACGTTGATACTTTGGACACTATGGTCTGCCTTTCGTCAGGCAACGCATGTATGTACTTGTAAGTTGAAGTTGTACCATCCATCGAGTCTCGACACCAGCGTCTGGTTCTATCTCATGTGACATGGCCAAGGAATCCATCTCGGACAAAGCTCAACGCAATGGAAGAGCCTCCTGCTGTACGGTGTACCTACCCGACCCACTTATTATGGAAATCGAATCTGACCGGATCGATCTCAGTCCGAAGAATGGCCGCTTACTTTAAGAGATTCGGAACAGACAGCGTCAACCAAAAAGATCAGATAAGACAAGAGTAGTTTGATCTCTTGGATGAAGCCAAGCGTGGAACTATCAATTTCAACAAGTGAGTCGCGCGTTGTAGCGTTCATCACCACAAAGCGAAGCGTATGGGCCTCGTCTGACATCGAGGTCAAACGCGCGTACACCTTACTATATATCTATCTATACACGTCCATCCTATTCATATAAGCTAACCTAGAAAATGGACAAAACCCATCGGGTGTCACGTCCCACCATCATCTATCCATGCCTGTCACCTCACGGTGACCTTCCCATGCCCATTGCCTATTACCTATGCCCATATCTACGCCTGCACCATGCCACGCCGTACCATACAGTATACTACGCCATACATACCTCGGTCTTCGCTCACAAAACAAAATTCATCACCTTCCCCCCCTTCCCAAGGATAGCCTTCTTCGCCTTCCTCACATCATATCCCCCCTCCCCAAACCGCTCCCTCCCAACGTCCGTTTCCAGAATCGCCCCAATCATCCACTCTCGCAGCTCCTCTCCCTGCAAATCCCCCGGCGGAGTCCCTACATCCACCACGCCCCGAACCTTGCCATTAATCTGCACAGCACATGGCCTTCGTCGCGGCTCCAGCATGGCAGATTCCAGCGTGCCGTCCTGCACAGGGAAGCGAGCAGACTTGAAGATGGAGTCCCCGGAGGAGGGATGCAGCATACTCCAGCACTCTTCCGCAAAAGCTGGTGCAATCGGCGCGAGGAGCCGCGTGATTATACTAACGGTGTGCTTCTTGATGGCCATGTCGGCCTTGGAGCTTGCGAGGGTGTTGGTAAGGCTCATGAGGTCGGATACAAGAGTGTTGAGGGAGTAGATTTGGTCGTAGGACCGCGTGGCGGATGTGATGGTGCGTTGGGTCTCGCGCCACAAGACGGTGTTTGCGTCCCATTGCGCAAGGGAGGTTGTATCCATCGAGTTTAGCTTCTGATACTGGGCCTCGAGCAGGCTTTTCACGTCTGAGATCGCGGATGGATCGTCTGCCGGAGCGACTTTTACGATCTGGTCGTGCAGTCTCTGGAGCCAGCGGGTGACGCCGGTGATTTTGGACTCGTCCCAGTTGAGGACGTCGTCTACGGGCGCCTGGAAGAGCATGTGGGCTCGTGTGGCGTCTGCGCCGTACCTGGCAATGCATTGCGTAGGATCGACGCCGTTGTGCTTGGACTTGGACATCTTCTCGTAGGCGACTGTGGCGGGCGCGCCCGTGGCAGCGACCTTGGGGCTCAACGCGTCGGATAAGTCCACTTCGTCGGGTTTGAGGAACAGTCCGTTTTCCGGGTTAATGTACGTCTTTCCGTGTACCATGCCCTGAGTAATCAATCGCTTAAACGGCTCTGCGCTCGACGCACTTTCTTCGCTGTAGCCGGGCATGAGGTCGGTTGAGGCCAGGAACTTGTACATGAAGCGGGCATACAACAGATGAAGGATGGCGTGCTCGATGCCTCCAATGTACGTGTCCACTGGCAACATGCTGCTGGCAGCCTGAGCAGAGAAGGGCTGCTGCGCGTTGTGGGCATCTACATAGCGAGTGTAGTACCAGCTCGAGTCCACAAACGTATCCATGGTATCAGTGTCCCGACGAGCAGGTCCCTTGCACTTGGGACAGGTGGTATTCACAAACTCGGGCGACGACTCGAGGGCATTTCCGACCTTGCTTTCAGCCCAGTGCTTTTCCACATCAGGTAATCGCACGGGAAGGTCTTCGTCAGGGACTGGTACCGCGCCGCAGGAGTCGCAGTGAATGATGGGAATGGGAGCCCCCCAGTATCGCTGGCGGCTGATCAGCCAGTCCCGCAGCCGCCACTTCTCAATGGGCTTGGCCAGATTGGCTGCCTCGAGCATGCGTACCATCATCTGTCCCGCCTCGAGTGATGGCTTCCCCTTAAAGGCACCACTGTGGTGGGTCATGACGCCGTGATCTACAAAGGGCTCCTGGTTGGAGAGCACGGCTAGACTTTCGTCTTCAGATGCGGCGAGAACCGTACGTATCGGCTGGCCGGCCTGGTGTGTGTTCCAGAACGAATGGTCTCGCACATCATGGCCCGGAACGCCCATCACGGCGCCCTCGCCATAGTCGCCAAGCACGTATGGCGCGACGTAGATCGGCAGCGAGGCCTTGGTGGCGTCGGGCGTGTCGTCGTGATAGGCGAGAGGGTTCACGGCTCGTATCTGTGGCAAAAGGTAGCCGACCTTGGTGTCGGGAGGCAAGCCGGGCAGCGTGTCCAAGAAGGCCTGGAGATTGCCGTCTGTCTGAGCCAAGTGCCTGACGGCAGGATGCGAGGCAGCAAGTGCAATGTACTGCACCCCAAACAGAGTGTCAGGGCGTGTCGTGAAAACCTCGATTGCTGTGCCTACATCCACGCCTCCCACAGCCATGACTGGAAACTTGATTAAGGCACCCGTAGATTTTCCCAGCCAGTTCCTCTGCTGGGCAATCACGCGTTCGGGCCAGGCATTCTCCTTGGCCAGCTCGTCCAAGTCGCTGAGCAACGCCTCGCGATACGCGGACGTACGAACAAACCATTGCTTCAACCGTCTCTTCTCCACCTTGGCGCCCGATCTCCAAGAGCAGCCGTTGGCATCTACCTGCTCATTCGCCAGCACCGTATTGTCCACAGGGTCAAAATTGACTTCGGCTTCATCCTGGTATGCAAGACCGCGTTCGTGCAGCATGAGGAAGATCTTTTGCGTGTGTTTGTAGAATTCGGGTTCGCAGGTAGTCACCTCCTATGAGCTGTTAGCGGCGAGTTATGATATCGGGCCGTTCTCTTTCGTTGCCATCAAGGCAGCAAGCGGTACTCGGATGATAAACCATAGCCGCCAACCGTCTCTTGTAGGGGCACCTACGCAGTTCCAGTCCCAACTACCATTCATAGAATCGATTTGCTCCTTCATCTTGGCAATGTTGGTCCTCGTCCAAACCGCCGGGGCGATTCCGCGTTCCAGAGCCGCATTTTCAGCCGGCAAACCAAACGCATCCCAGCCCATCGGTAGCAGGACGTTGTGCCCCTTGAGTCTGTTGTATCGAGCGACGACATCGGCAATGGTATATACTCGCAGGTGCCCAAGATGCAAGCTGCCGGACGGGTAGGGAAACATGGACAGGACGTATTTCGTGGACGAGCGCGGCGCTGTACCGTGTTGGTCTCGGGAGCGGGCATCCTGTTTATCGTCACGTATTCGCTCCTTCTGTTCCGCTTCATTCCATCGTTGTCTCCATTTACTGTCCAGCGATTTCAAATCCACGGCGTAGGATCTCAGCGACCCGACGCTCAGCGGCGTGGAAGCTGCCCGCGGGACGAGGCAGGCTCGGCGTGCGCTACGAGCCGTCCATTGCGCAGCCGCCCACGGGCTAAGAATCGGGCTGATGGACTTGGATCCTAGTTGCTTTGCGTACACAAGCTGCATGAGGGCGGTTGCATCATGCGAGCCAGCACACGGGATGATGGGCGGGAATGGGCAAGCTCGCGAAGAAAGTCTTCCAGAGGTTGTAACACGCGAGGCTGCGAAGTTCGGAGATCAAGACCCTGCAGGGCTCCTGCCGTTTCGGGGGGTCGCGTCTTCTCGAGACTCGAGAGTCGACTCATTGGCTGCACACACAGACCGACTCCACCGTCACCATGGCACGCGACGGAGGCATAATCCGGCATAATCGCGGCATGGGCCGTTTTAACTTATCAAGGATGATCTAGACAACTTCGATAACGTCTGCTAGAGATTTACAGTACATACCGGGGGAAACGAGCCAGAGGCACGATATTGTGTGCTTTCCATGCAAAATCATTGGTCAATCGTCTGCGCTACGGGGCGTGGCGCCCTTCTCAGGGAACCTTAAAAGGCAGGAGCTGCAGGCGTGACATCAATCAGTCTCTTGTGAGTCGTGAGTCGTGTACCCCGCCAAGACTGGTTGCGATAAGGCAAAACTCTTCGCGCAAGGTCCGACATCTTCAAGTCTCTCATCCACTCTTACATCTCTTTTCTTCAAGACTTGCCTTACACTTAGCCAACGCCCTGCCCAACTTTACCTTCAACGAATTGGAGTTTGGACGGCATTGGGCGCTCTTTTGCGAAACGGCCGTGCACGTTGCAGCCGCCATCACTTCTCTCTCCTGAGTCCTCCCATGTGCTAACTACATACATACATACATATATACTTGCTTGCGTTGTCGCCACTTGGGGATATAAAGCCCAAAGCAAGATCAAACGATAGCACTTTTGCTGCACCTCGAGATCTCGATTGATATCTTCGGCCGAGTCGGCTTCAACGCGCGCCAAGAGCTACGAAAACGAACCGTCGAGAATATCCTTTCCTCCTAACCTTAAAAAAGAAAGTCGCGCCTCACTATCGCTGCCATGGAAAAAATCACGGACAAAATCGCCGCTCTGCCGGCCAATGGAGAGTACTTCTCCCTCGAGTTTTTCCCGCCAAAAACAGCCATGGGCTTTTCCAACTTGCGACATCGGTTGCAGCGCATGGAACAGGCCCTGAAGCCTCTTTTCGTCAATGTCACATGGGGAGCTGGCGGATCAACGGCGACGAAATCGATGGAGCTTGCTGAGCTATGTCAACGGGAGCTGGGCCTGACGACATGTCTGCACTTGACATGCACCAACATGAGCAAGCGACTGATTGACAAAACACTCGAAGACGCTAAGGTGTTGGGCGTCCGCAACATTCTTGCTCTAAGAGGCGACCCCCCCCGAAAAGAAGAATACCGAACCGAGGACGATTCAGATGCCGATAGCGACGGCGACGAATTCACGTGGGCCAAGGACCTCGTGCGGCACATCCGCAAGAAGCATGGCGACTACTTCTGTATCGGCGTGGCTGCCTATCCCGAGGGTCATTCTGACGAGAGCCATCCGGTGGGACAGAGCTTGCAGCGCGACCTGTCTTATCTTGTGGACAAGGTCCAGACCGGTGCAGACTTCATCATGACGCAACTGTTCTTCGATATCGACGCCTATGATGCCTTCGAAAAGACGCTGCGAGACCACCCGAGCGGCGCGTTCAAAACCATTCCCATCATACCCGGCCTGATGCCAGTCCAGAGCTATCAGATGATCAAGAGGACTACCAAGCTCAGCCACGCCAAAATGCCGAGTGCCATCATGGACCGGCTCAATGCTGTCCAGGGCGACGATGAAAAGGTCAAGTTGGTCGGCGTGGACATCATCAGCGAGCTGATTGATCAGATCAGGACCATCAAGAACCGGTCCCCGGGCCCCAAAGGCTTTCACTTCTACACGCTCAACCTGGAAAAAGCCGTTTCCTTTATCGTCGAGAGGACGGGTCTCATTCCAGACGACGAAAACAAGAAGGAGGAGGCGGTCATGGACGGCACATCTTCACCATTGACCACAAATCCCACATCACCACCATCGTTACAAGTGAACGGCAACCAGATCTCGAGCAACTCAAGGAGATCGTCGAGACGAAGATCCTCATTCGGCTCAGACCCCTACAACCGCGTCATCGTCGGTGGCCGGCCCGTCACGCGCCCCGACTGGGAGACGTCTGGCCAAGAAGCCGGCGTCCCCGCCGACAGCCTCAACTCGCGCGCAAACACACTTGCCATCTCCGAGGGCGAAGGCGTGCTGGGACGAGAAGCCACGTGGGATGACTTCCCCAACGGCCGATTCGGCGACGCACGATCACCGGCATATGGTGAGATTGACGGCTACGGCGTAAGTCTACACATGTCTGGCACCCAAGCCGTCAACCTGTGGGGCCGTCCTAAGACAATCGAAGACGTCAAGGACCTGTTTGTCCAGCACATCAAAGGAGACGTGCCGGCCATTCCATGGAGCGAGGAAGGCCTCTCCGCTGAATCTTCTACCATCCAGGACCGTCTACTCGGCATGAACGCCCGGGGCTGGCTAACGGTCGCTTCCCAGCCTGCCGTGAATGGCATCTCGTCCAGCGACCGGACCTTCGGATGGGGCCCAGCCAATGGGTTTGTCTTCCAAAAGGCGTTTGCGGAGTTCTTCCTCCCGTCAGCGGACTGGAATATCCTGGCGGATAGGCTCAAGGGATCAGACTACTGCGACAGTGTGTGCTTCTACGCTGCCAATGCGGCGGGCGACTTTATGTCTTCGGATGTGAGTCGCGGCAGCAGTGATGGGGCTTCACCCGCGCGGGCTGTGGCCACGGCAAGTACCAACGCAGTGACATGGGGCGTCTTCCCGGGCAAGGAGATTGTGACGCCGACGATTATCGAGGAAGTTAGTTTCAAGGCCTGGAGTGAAGAGGCGTTTGGTATTTGGGGGGAATGGGCCAAGGTGTATGGACGGGGTTCGGAGAGTGAGAAGTTTCTGAGTGGTATTCGCGCTGATTACTGGCTTGTGAATATTATTCATCATGATTTTGTTGATGCGGAGGCGTTGTGGACGTTCTTGTTGGGATGAGTGGACTTGTGGACACTGGAGCGGATACATCTTACGGGGTTTGAGTTAGTTATCGAGGAAAGCGGGCTGGGGGGGTGGATAGAATAGGAGCAGGATTGTATATTATGAATACAGTACAGTATGACTTGGATGAAAAGCAATTTTTGTACATCCTGCTATCACGTTTGATGGGTTTCTGGTTTAGCTACATGTTGCGTATATTCTCTGTCGTGGAGAGGTGCCAGCGATTCTTTAGATACATAACCCTATAACGTCCATAACGGATGTGAAGTAATTTTTTTTATTTTTGGTACCGCTCGTTTCCCTCGGAGGTGAATCTCTCAGATTTTCTGATTCTGGGTGTGTCTTTTGGTGTGATGAGCCTGATGTGGTGTTGTATTATATTGTTTTGTGCTGAGTGACATTGTGTCGCGTCGCGTTGCGTTGCATCGTATTGCTTTATGCTGTTTTTTGGTCGTGTTGTTTGTTGTGCTGTGCTGTTATATCGTCTTATTCCGGCCGCGTGCCCTAACCACCAACAAACCACGCCATCCACAATCCTACCCTACCCTTTTCATC
>QEQW01000148.1:0-47755 GCA_004016085.1 Claviceps quebecensis
CCCCCCCCCGGGCTTACCGAGTCTGGAATAGAGCATGTACAACGCCATCCTGTTGCACTCCTCAGTACCGGTAATGGTCACCAGCCTCTCATTACTATTGTCTTGAGGCTCGTTGATCTTTATCACACTGCCGCTCATCTGGCGTATCTCATTAATCTTCTGGCCGCCCTTGCCAATAATGGCACCGACCATATCGTTGGGGATGTATATTTGTTGTGTCAGCGGCCCACCAGGCATTCCCGTGTGCATCGGCTGTCCTTGGGGACCTGCATGCTGTTGGGGCCCAACGTGGGGAGGCATATGCTGTTGAGCATGGGGGGCTCCTCCGTATCCCGCTTGTGGCCCGCCGTACTGCATAGCAGCTGGGTTGGGGGCAGCTGCTCCGTGGGAGTAATGGGGTGCGTAAGCAGCTGGGGCCATGTGCTGCGCGCGGCGGTCTTGGTGACGACCATAGTTTTCAGGTCGGCCATATTGGCCACTTGCTGGCTGAGGGGAGTATGGAACGACCTGCATGCCCCCAGGAATCGAACCAGCCGGTGCACCACTACGAGTAGCATAGGCAGAAGCGGCTGGGCCGCCGAATCGCTCGTTGAGCTGCTCGAGCAGCGTGCTGCCCACGTAATACGTGGCAATATGCACCGCGTCAGCAACCCCCATCACCACCAAAGACCGTTCGCTGGACATGGGCAGACACGAATCTGAAGCGTTGAGCCGAGCGCCTGAAGCCTCCTGGATCTCTCGAATCCTGGCACCTCCCTTACCAATAATGGAGCCGATGAGGATGTGCGGGATTAAAAGGCGGAGTGGGTACGTCTTGGACGAGGCAGTCGAAGCCTCGGTAAGAGGTTCGTTGTTGAGTGTGCGAATAATCAATCCAAACGCCTGCCACCACAAACGTCAGTCACAGAGAAACAACATGTGTGTTGGGGTTAGTGGTCCAAACCTTGGCAACAGCATCCACTATACCGCTGACTGTCAAGATGCGCTCAACGGCACCCTTTTGATAGTCGCTGACAGTGCATTTAGCATTCGACATTTTTCTAATCTTGGACACGTTCTCGCCGCCTTTGCCAATAATCGTGGCGGCTTCAGGACTAGAAATGACAGCACGAATGTGAATCCAGCACGTCTCATCATGAGCGGCGGCTGAATTGACAGCCTCTTCACTGGCTGCTGCCTGCGCGGCCGACATACCAGGCGCCTTGCCATCGCCAGCGGCGTCTGTGGGAGTGGCCGTTGCAACTGCAGTTGCAGCTGCAGTTGTAGGGGCGACAGACACAGACGGGGAGTCAGGGACAGTGGCACTGGCACCGGCAGCGTCATCTGCATCGGGAGCGGCCGGTGTGGTGCCGTTTGTAGCCTTGTCTCCATTCGTGTCGACCATGTCCAATGTGGACTCTTTAGCCTCCATCTCCTCATCGGGCTTGATGACTTTATTGAGGGCTGGCCTCTTGGCGTCGGGTTGATCTGTCGCGCGCGAAGGCGACGAAGCCTCCTCCTCCTCAAGAGGACGCTTGGTCGAGGTTGAAGGTGGCGGGGAGGGAGACATTTTGGTTGTGTTGTTTTGTAGTTGGCGTGGTTTCGATGTGCTTGATGTAAGAACGTAATCACACAAGTACCACGGGGTAGTCGAGGCGCGTCTTCCGTTCTTCACTTAAGGCAGAAAGCTAGGATTTGCAAATTGCCAGGATCTCTCTTTTTTTTCCTCTGTATATTCAACGCCTTTTTAATCTACACTCAGGGGTTTTCAAAGGAAAACGTGCTGGTGTAGTGACGAGTTTGCTGGGATCGAGTGATAGATTATTGCGCGTGATGTGACTGAGTGGTTTGACTTGACTTTAAATGTCGCGATGACGAGGAGCGGAAGGCGCAGACCAAGGGTGTAAAGACAAAGGGTCAAGAGGTGCTAAACAGAAAGAGTTTCGAACGAGGTTCAAAATCTTTCGGCTTGGAGGCTGAATCAAAAGGGTGCCGAAGCGCCAGAAGCTTTCCGCAATAGAGCAACTTCCCGGTGACGGAGTATCAACTAAACGGGAGAAGGGAAGGACGTGCGATGATAGTGTTGCTTGGCTGGCAAATAGATAGGAGATGGGAGATTCCCGAACGAAGATATGGAAGAGTAAAGCTTTACGCTCGAACCAAACCTTCGGTAAGCAGACTTATTCTCTTCTATTATTCTTCCTCAGAGTTGATGATCGAACGTCGTTGGCAATCGAGCCAGATGGCGAGAGTTGCCAATGAAGCTGGTTGATGCAGCCCCGACCGAGAGAAAACAGGGAGGTTCAGGATATCGCAAAAGGCGCAGTGGCAGCCGATGACAGGGTCCACGGCGTGGCAACGCGGTGAGTAGTAAGAAGCGGGTGGCGAAGTTTCGAAGCTCAAATGAATCGCAAAGAGTTCTTGATGATCGATCACATGCACGATGAAAATCAAGCCGTCGCGATGATGAGGGCTGTGTCGGTGGATGGAATCAAGAAGACAACTCGGGCGGAGAAATGATGGAGAATTCAGCGGAGCCTTTTGTGGAAGGAAGGCAGCTGTTACAGCTTTCCCGCTCTGCGCGTGCAAAAATCACGTGCACGACAGAAATGGCAGGTGCCTCCGATTCCCCACTTGCCTAGTCGCGTTGGGGCGGCGCGGCCCCAAGATTCAAGAAGGCCTCATTGAAACAAACAGATTGAAGCAATTTAAATCTGTAAATTCAATCAACGGACAGGCCATAATCTGCCGCGAGGGCGTGTGATGTAGGTATTTGAATGTACATATGTGGGAGCTTTGACGCCAGTGTACTCCGTATGCTTGCGTAACTCTAGATCTTAGACCCATCATCAGGTTGGGGACCAGCTGGCAGCCCCCTCGGCTTCCTTTTCCCGGCAACGAAGATTTCGGACGGGCGGATTTCTGGCAACACTGCATAAAGCCAGCTCTTGTCGATATTTTGGCCTCGTACGTGATCCACGAGTTACACGACTTCAACGTTCCCGGTACATGCGTGCATGGAATTGATTAACGGGCAATGGATGAACAGTCGCGTGATGCCGAAACCGACATTTATGCAGCCAATTTGGACTATACTTTGAGAGAGCTTCAGCGCAAAGTGCGCGAACATCAGGAAGAGCTAAATAGCGTAAGTGCGTTGTGTGTGTGTGTGTGTGTGTGTGCATGTGTGACACGTTTGAGCCTCTTCCTGACACTTCTGGCTCAACGCGTCTTCGTTGATGATGATTCACTAATTCTCTTCCAGCTACGCTCTACTCAGCATGACTTGCCGCTCCTGACGGCCGAAGACCAAGCCATCGTCATTCAGAATGCACTCACTGACATCAACGCGTCGGAGCCGTTTCTACCCTTCGCCGGCTCGGTACTACCAGCCCTCCTCGCGCTCCGACGCGCTCACCAGACTATCATTGAATCCAGGGCCTATTTAGAGTCTGAGGCCGGCGCGGCCGACTCCGAGAGGAAGCAACTCGAATTAGATCGCACCAACCTCAAGGATCATCACTTACTGACCGAGGCACTCAGCGCCCGCATATCAGCCCTTAGAGAGGAGCTACGGTCCAAGGCGGAGATGAGGCCCGAGGACAGCGCGCGCGAGAAAATGGACGGCTTGAGGGAGAAAAGAAGGAAATACGTCGAGGAAACGAAAAGCCTCATGAAGGCGCTGCTCGACTTCAACGACAACCAGCTTGCGCCCATGCTTGCGGCAGAAGAACTAGGCGGGCCCGTCGTAGGTGAGATGATGGAAGTTGATCCCGATGAACTGGCCGCCGGCTTCAACGACAAGGGCAAGCCCATCAAGGCGAAAGGCGCTGATGGGGACAAGAGACAGAGACGCTTAGACGAAATTTGGGGCACGCGCAACACGCGCCAGCAGGATAGGATGGACGGGGACGAGGAAATTGCCACAGCGGGGAGAGAGATGCGCGACCTCATGGAGGAATTGCTGAATCGGCTCATGCAAGCAAAGGGGGACAACTCGGCGTCGTATGTGACGCTGGAGAGGGAGTCCGCGGCAGCGAGATTCTTGGTACGGTCCAAAGTGGCCCAGTTTCATCCCAAGGATGCAAACAGGTTACGACTAATTGACTTTGGGAGGGATCTGGAGAATTGAGAGGGAAGGAGCTTTTCTTGTTCTCATTAATAACATAGATTAATCTTGAGGGTTCTATTACAAAAAGCAGCAGATCTCATGGTCCCTCATGACAGAAATTAACGCATAGGTCTCATGAAAACAAAAGAGAGGACAGAAGGTCAGAAAACCTACAAGGGGATCTCCTGAACCCTCTTGCAGGTCTCCGAGCTCAATAAGCATAAGCAGGCACATCTTGGAACGTACAAGTACAACATGACGCATTTCAATCCCCATTCAAACGAAGCTCACCCGCACGCCAGAAGCAAAGCCATTCCAAACTCCCACATACAAAACAGTACATCCTTTGCTGGCATGTCTAAATCATCTCTTATATTGCGGCCGGCCGCCATATGGCCTCTACCACATGGTCCATACACCAGACTCGTACTGCGTCTCGTTCTGGGGCTCCTCTGCGGGCGGTGCGTGTTCAGGCTTGGGTTTGCCTTTGGGTTTGCCTTTCGACTTGCCTTTGGGGTTGGCGTTGGCGTTGGCGTTTTCTTTGACGTTGGTATAAGTATTAGGATTAGCATTGGCATTGGCCCAAACATCGGCATCGGCATCAGCATCGACATGACTGACACCCCATTGCTTTTTCCGTGTGTCGCGCGCCCCGGCGTTGGCCCAAAGGTCGGCATCAGCATCGACTGGACTGTCACCCCATAGCTTCTTTCGTGTGTTGCGCGCATTGGCAGTGACATTGGCATCAGTATGAGCACCGGCATTGCCCCAAGCATCGGCATCGGCATCGGCATCAGCATCGACTGGACCTTCACCCCATTGCTTTTTCCGGGTGTCGCGCGCATTGGTTTCGACATGACCATTGGCATTGTCGTCAGCGACAGTAGCGTCAAGCTTCTTGAGAGCGCCTCCCGTCTTCCTACTTGCCCACTCCTCGGCGCGCCTCATCTCATCGGGGTGTTCCTGGAGACGCGCGAGGGCCAGCTGCAGTCTCTTTTGTTGGGCGTGGAAATGGCTCGGTATGTTGCCCACGCCGCTGAGCTCCCAGTAGATGTAGCAGTTCTCCCACCAGGCGTCGTCGCGCATGAGGTGCCTCAGATCACAGCCTGGGCAGGCTCTCATGGATAACTTGGCGGGGTCGGAAGTCTCTTTGGCCTTGGATAGGGCTGGTGGTGATGCGTGGTTGTCGTTGCCGGATGCGCCATTCTTGGTGACGTTGGCTTTCTTGACCTTTTCTTTCTTTGCACCCTGCTTGGGCAACTCATCTTTCTTGGCGGGCTGCTGCGAAGCGTTGTTCTTATCGGGTTGAGGCGACGCGTTTTTCACGTTGGAATGAGGAAACGCATCCTCGTTGATGGGCAGAGATGACGCAGGTTTGCCGATGGACTGAAGCCATGGGTCCTCCTTGTTATTGGCGGGCTGATAGTGCCACGGGTATTCTTTGAAGGCCGGATGCTGCGGAAGACGTGCCTTTATATTCTTGCTACTGTCGTCATACTGCAGTCTCAACTTGTATTTGAAGTCCTCCACTATATCCAACAGGCCGTATCTGCTCTCCTTCTGTAACCAGGTCTTGGCAAAGGCTTCGTCAAGAACCTGTAACGCCTGCAACAGGCTCTTGACGGCGGAACCTTGATCAAACTTGTTCCCCTGACAGTGAAGCAGGTCTACGACCGCCAAGGCAATTCCTTCGATGAATTCGTGCTTATCATCGTCCGGTTGCACCTTGAGCTTGCTGTTGAAAGTTCGTAGAGCAGCTGCAGCGCTGTCTTTGTTATTTTTGGGCCTAATCTTCTGCTGCAATGTTCTGATCATTTCGCGAGGGGTTTTCGCATCATCAAGCTTGATATAGGATCTGTAGCGATGGGACAGATTTCTGTATATGATGCGATAGAGTTTCTGGAGATTGTCTTTGCGCCTCGCGTACTCGGCTAGATCCACAAGGTACCGGGCTGTATCAATACGGTACTTTTCGTAGAGAACATCATATGTGCGCATGGCAAGGGCATTATCTTGTCTCTTCTGCACTTCAGAGCTCCCATCGGTCTCGGGCGAGCCTTGTTTGGCTCCCTCTTCCAGAGATGGCCGCTCGGGCATGGTAGGCTCGACCGGCTCGAGGGGAACGTCTTGCGTGGCCGGGTCGACGTATTCCCAGATATTGAGGAATCGAGCGATATCGCTCACATCGTCGTACCATGATGACCAATCCATGCGATCGCCGAGAAAGACGACGGTCTCGAATGGCCCTTCGGTCGGGATAGCGAGATCCATGATTTGTCGCACCGTGAAGTTCGTCTAACAACTGCTTGGGTGTGGGGAAGAAGAAAACCAGACGGTAAGAATAGAATACGAAACGCGATATTTCACGCTTAATGTGGCTTTCTGCGCACGGCGTATATCCGCAATAAATTAGGATGCCAAGATGTCACAGTGAATATTGTCGGAAAAGAGCAATGAAAAGAGCAGTGACAAAAAAAAATTGCGATCGAATTTTTTTCTTGGTACACATCAATCTCACGTTAACTTGCCAGAGACATGCTCCACCACGTGACTGCCTCTGCCCAACTGCAGTTCCCTGCCAGTCTAATCTCCACCCGATGTGGGCCGCACGGGAGCTTTAGCCTCTTAGGCGATCCCAGAGGTGCCCGTGATTGGTGAGCTTGAAGACCCCACCAGCTTTGCAGCGCACGGCCTTGAAACTTTGAAAGTTGACGGGATCTGTACTCCGTACAGCTGCAGCCTGCAGACCGCAGACCCGCCAGTTTCGCGTCGGTGAACGCGTCTCCCTCGCATGCAGCTGCAGCAAAATAGTCTCGTAGAAATTATATCTAGGTAGACACCCAGACTTTCTCTTCGTCCCCGAAGCATCTAATCCTCCCTTTCACCTTTCAATCCACCGTAGTGTATCATCTCGTCCCTCCGCAGCCATGTCCGACGCACAGCCCGCTCAAACTACTGGCTCACCACCAGCCAAGCGCGTCAAGACCGACGCGGACCCCTCCACCCCAGCTCTCCAAGTCAAGAAGCTCTCCGACAAAGCCCGCTTGCCCACCCGCGGGAGTGCCTTTGCTGCCGGCTACGACCTCTATGCTGCGAAGCAGACTGTTGTGCCAGGACGGGGTAAAGTCCTCGTCGACACGGACATTTCCATTGCTGTGCCCGCAGGAACATGTGCGTCTTTCATCCCGTCTTGTTTCCCTTCCCTCCTCTCTTGCGTTTTCGATCTTTTTTAAAGCTTCTTGTCCTTGTTGCCTGGGATTACATACCTAGCGAAGATAAGTAAGACAAAGGCAAATAGACACTAATATGCGGGGGTTTTGTATCTTCTCCCCCTCTCATAGACGGCCGTATCGCCCCCCGCTCTGGCCTTGCCAGCAAACACTTCATCGACACCGGCGCGGGCGTCATTGATGCGGATTACCGAGGCCAGGTCAAGGTTCTGTTGTTCAACCATGCGGAGGAGGACTTTGAGATCCAGGAAGGCGACCGGGTGGCGCAGTTGATCATCGAGCGCATCTACACACCCGAGGTGGTGGAGGTTGCAGAGCTGGAGGAGAGTGTGCGGGGAGCAGGGGGCTTTGGGAGCACCGGGGGTTTTGCTGCGAAGGTGGCTTAAGAGACGAGGAGATGGAATGAATAAAAGGAGTGAAAGAACTGGAATAGAAAAATAGGGATAGCAAGAATGCATGCCTCGTCACGTAGCGCTTGGAATAGCAATAACATATGCCTCGTCATGTGGCTACATGGGGTGGGATATGCAATTAGATGGGTTGAGAGTAAATGCGCTTACCAATGCCTAACATTGTATTGTCCAGACCCTCGATTTAGCAAGCAAGTAAGCAAACAAGAAACGTCTCATATCGCCCGCGCATCAAACTTGACAGACGGATTCCGCAGACTCTCCAAGTTCTGCACAAGCCGCAGTTCCGAAGCCTTGGACCTAATCTGCTGTTCTCCCGTACCACTCCCTCGCTGCTCTTCCGTCAGACCACTCCTCGTCCGGTCCATAACGCTGAGCATGCCATCCCTCGTCTTGGTCAGCACCTCATGCATACTCGCGACGACCTTTTCTGTAGCCCGCGCAAGGGGCAGCTCCACGGCCGAGACGGCATCGTCGCTCCGCCAGCTGGGACGGTCGATCAGGCCGGGTACATCCCCTACTGCCTGGCGCATCCGCGCAGTGACCAGCGCACCAAACATGTCGCCCGTGCCGCAGAAGTAGCAGTCGATGGATGGAAATGTGATTTGGAACAGGCGCGCTTTGCCGGCGGAGGTCATGCTTGATCCGACGACGGAGAGCTGCTCAGGGGCTTGTCCGGGTAGGGAAAAGTGAACGGACGTGATGATGACGTGGGGGATGTGGTATTTGTCGTGAAGGGCTTGAATGGCTGCCTTGAGAGATTGCATATCCTGGATCTTGACTTCGGAGAGGAGCCTTGAGGAGCAGTTAGTAACCTACGGTACTTCTTGTGCAGAAGCGTAGAAAGATGTACAATGAAAATGGGCGCAAGCAAGAAGGAAGAAGGAAGAAGAGTAATAGAGCAGTAACTCATCTCTGTTCCAGGCAGCAGATAGGGGACGTTTTCTTACTCGGCCTCGAATTGGTTCGGCAGAATCAAATCCGCATACCCAACCAGCCCCTTGTACGCAGGAACTACCTCCTCCGCCACGTAAATCCTACCATTATCCCCCATGACCGGATCCAGCACCCAGAAGAACCGGTTTGGTGAATCCGCACGCTTCTGCTTGAGTTCCTTGGCAATATTGCCCACCGCGACGACGGCTTCGGCACCGGGAATGTACCCCGAGAGCATCATGTCAAAGTCATCGAGGTACGACTGGCGCAGACCATCATACAGGTCCGTAATTTGCTGAGCTGAGACTTTTGTTCCGGTCCACTGGCCATAGCCGGTGTGATTACCTTTTGTGGTTCGGATTCTGTTGTCAATAACCAGGCCAACGTACAAGTCCCAGTAGTGATGATGGCTTGGTTTTTTTTCGTGTGTGGGAAATAAGGAAGCAGAGCAGAGCGGATGGGATGGGAACGAACTCACTAAATTGTACGGTATTGAGGGCAGCGACATCATAGCCTAGGGACTGAAGAACGAAAACGGCGATTTTGTTCCCAACATATCTGTTACGTTGGTGGATGGTGGGTTCACAAGTTCCTGAATATTAGCCAAGATGCAACATTTCGTTTTTAACTGTCTTCAGCGGATTTCCATGAGAATCTCATACCCAGAAACGACCTATCGAGAGCAGGTCAGTCACACACAGGCCCGCGCGACTCCGTCAAGCGGACGCAAGAAAGTACACAAGGGTTTCAAAGAAAATCATACATGGCTAGCCACGGCCAAGACTCTGGTCACTTGATCGTCGGCCATTGTCTGCACCCCCTTCCCCCCCTCGCGCTTGGCTGTCAAACGGCGTCTTTGCCTCGGCTTCTCACCCCACGGGGATCCCGCCGTTGTCTTAAAAGGCGCACCAGAGCAGGGAACGTCTGAGTTTGCAACGGTCTGGCCCAAGTCTAATAGGCCGTCTTTATTTTTCTTCGAGGCAGCGCTGAGACTTGAGAAGGAGTGAACAAAGAGCGAGGGCGAATTGAAGACGAGACGTCAATTAGTCTGGGTCATAGGAAACAAGGCACATAATCTGATCCTTCGCCCTCCAGACTCAGAGGCGGGTGCCAGGTTTGGTCACCACCGAGTGGGGTCTTTTGGGGTTGAACTTTGGGGGTTGGGGAGTGAGAAGTGACGGCCGTCGTCAGATGTATCATGTGGCAGACATTCTGTTTGAATAATCTTTCAAAAAAAAAAAAAAAAAAAAAAAAAAAAACCTTCATATACTATGTTCCGTGAAGTGTCAATGCAACGAAAGGTCATTTATTATGTGGGCAATTCATCATCGTAAAATGCATCTTCTCTATCCATGTCTTCGAGGCAAGTAGGTAGGCTTCGCGCCCATCACCAACATGTGAAT
This sequence comes from Claviceps quebecensis, assembly GCA_004016085.1. NCBI lineage: Eukaryota > Fungi > Ascomycota > Sordariomycetes > Hypocreales > Clavicipitaceae > Claviceps > Claviceps quebecensis. Next base: position 10,070 of record QEQW01000148.1, read on the forward strand.
TACCAACAGCTACGCCCAGTCCAACCATAGCCATCACCAGTTCAGTAGATTCCATTGTCCACCCTTGCCAGCGATCCCTTTTTCTAAAATCCGCGGCAAGTCGGTTCAATATCGCTGCGTGCCCTTGACTCGGCACTGCATGCTCCCCTTCCCAATTACCGACTGACCTGCTTCATCCACCTAGCAAGTACAACAACGAGGTTATTGATACTATTTCTTCAACCACGTCGCTACCAAGACTCCCAACCCGTCTTGATATGTACCATCGAGACTTTGTGCTTTTGTTTGCTACTTCAAGTTGTCTCTTTACTCATCGTCACCGATCTGCAGCACAGCAAGTCAGCACAAATGTGACAATTAGACAGGAAAAGAGGGTGCTTTCCGTATCAATAGCTGAACATGACGGCCATAACATACCTTTGGGGCCAAGTAGAAGCGCAAGTAACTGCTGCCCGACAAGATGTACTCAACTAGCAGAGGAACCTCGCTCGACAGGCAAAGTTTGACATGATCCGCTAGGGTTGAAGCCTTGCAGAAGTTGACCAGGTACTTGAGCGAGAACACCAGGGACACGGGCTCAGTCAGCTCGATGTCGATGTTGTTCTGGGGCTTCTCTATGTCCTGCACGCCGCGCAGGGTAACGGAACCGTTGCCAATATCGCCGTTGCAAGAAAACTTGATGCCATCCTTGGACGCCTCAATACTGACTACAACATTGGTAAGCACGTGCACTGCTCAACACCACAGCAATAAAGAACGGGCGAAGGAGTGAAGGGGTTAAAGAAAGAAAGAAAGAAAGAGAGAAGGAAATTTGAGCACCATACCAGATTCAGACATGGCGGCCAGATCAGTACAGATTCGTCGGAATTCGGCCGAAGGCATCGAAATGGTGGCCGCATACTCAGTCTCTGGAATACCCAAATGCTCCTGATCAATATCCATAAGTTTTAGGTCATACTCGCTGATTCTGTCCCTGTCGACGCTCTCAAATAACAGGTTCAGCACGTCGGGTGCGTCGTCAGCCTTGAGAGTGAGATTGTCGTCACTCTGGGCCGCGCGCAGGACCTTGGTCAGTGATGTCAGGTTGACACCCAGCGCGATATTGCGGTCGCATCGGTAGGGCGAGAAGCCTTCGGCCTTGAGCATCATGGAGACCAGGGCAACATGAGAGTTGTCCATGGCCTGAAGGGCGATACCCGAGTCATTGCAGTCAAAGTTGCAGTCTTGAACTAAATCTTTGATGGCATCCACCACCTAGGTTGATTTAAAGAAGATTCTTGTGGTCAGATTTGTTCGAAGAAAGGATTACACCAGCCAGCGGGATTGAGAGGCGGATGGGCAGATCAGATCGAGAACAGAGCGGTACCTTTTTGAGGATTGCAGCCTGTTCGAGTCGTGCTTCCAACATCTCTGCCGCCAAGAGTTAGCCACCTAGCCTTCATCAAAGGCCACATGGCCTGGTGCTAGAAGTGATATGTTGCTTCTCAGACAAGGAACATACTGGCTGAGGCTTTTAGTTTTGAGCTGCTGGGACGGACAAGCGGAGTGGAAGATGGAATGAAGTCGAGGTATGCGGGATGGAAGACGATGCGATGGCGAAAGCACGAGAGGAGAAAGAGAACGGGATCTAGAATGCCGAGGTCGATTGAGGCACTGGAGGTGGCTTGGGTTGGAAATTGCACAAGTGTGTGGAGAGAAGCTGGATGTAGAAGCAGGAATGGTTGATCGTTGGAGTAATAAAGGTTGGAGCAAAAGTCGGGAACGCGAGTGGCAAGCAAGCACTTTACACGCGAGGCGCGGCTGAACGCGTCGCGGCGGGGTCCATTGGGTCGGGAAAGTCGGGACTGCACGAGTACCTTGTACCTAGGTACATTAGGTACGTGTATTCTATTGAGCGGGTTACGGGTCCATCCACAATTGACAACACCTCTCAGTCTCATCATCATGAAAAGGGCTTCATTGCTCACAAGATCGGGCCCTCAACCAATTCTGCGACGAGGCAAAATCGATGAATCAAGGCGACAGGGTCATCTGAAAATTACGTTACCAAGGGCATTCGATCAGGTGGCCTGAAAGTGTAACATAGTCACTTCTTCTTCCTCTCGTCAAGCAAATAACTCAAATGGTCCATGGACTTGCCAATACGGCATCTTACATTACACCACAAAAGAAAACAAAGTCTATCTAGGGGTCCGTGGCCCTCCCAATCTATGATAACAATCAAGAACAATCCTGTAAAGGGGGGTGGGAGCATCTATGCAATCCGTTGTCCAAAACTAAAAGCATAAGAAAGAATAAAGAAGAAGAAAGAAACGAAAAAAAAAGGATGGAATGAAGATGCAGTGTGGAAATGACGCCAAGCTCTCTCCATGGAGCTATCCCAGATGTCCCATAATACATACGCCTGTCTGTGCTTTTTGTCGCAAATTATGTCTATACAACAAAGCCGATGCAGTTTTGGTTCTTTTATACAAAGGAAAGGAAATGAGTGAAAAAGGAAAGGATGAAAAAATAGAGAGAAGGGTAGAAGAAGAGGAAAAGGCAAAGAAAACAGAAACTAGGTTAGCCAAAACAAAAGAAATAGACTGAATGTGCCGTCCATTCACATTGATGCGACTCTCGTAGAAGGCGGGGCACTCACGCGCCCCCTCGGCCGAAGATTAATGACCGTCTCAAGCTCCCGGAGCATGCCCTTTGTGGCATCCATCTGCTTGCGTGCTTGCGCCTTCTGATCCCTCTCTTCCCTCATCTTGATGATCCTCTCTTCCCTGGTCAGTGTACTCTTTGGCCGATGGCGCGGTTGTGCCACTGCCTCAAAAACCTCGGGCGTGTCAGGCTCCAGCACGTCATTCACATCCGAGCCAAGAGGCGATTCGCCCGTCAGTGCCTTGAGGGCATCTGCGGGGTTGCCTTCTTCGACGCTTGTGAGCCCGCTGAGGGAGCTACGTGGCGAGAGGAGCGTGCTCATGGACGACAACCTCTTTTCGTTTCTATCGATTCCGAGCGCGAGAGCCGCTTTGCCCTCCTCCCACGCGGTCATAAGTTCCTTCAGGTCAACTCCGATGGATTCGTATTGTGAGATTAGGCTTGGTCCTATTTCTGAAAGGTCGTTCGAATCATCTAGCGCGCGATCGGATTCTTCTCTGAGCAAGTGTAGTTTGGCTTGCAAGCCTCGAATACCGGTAGACAATGAATTCAGTTTTCGTACTTGCGAGCGCCAGCGTTCCCTGCCTGGCGTCAAGGGACCTTGTGGGGTGGGTGGTGTTGGAAAAGCTATGATGTCGTCAGCTTGTATTGACGAACAATGGAGCGAAGTCGAAAAGAGAGGGGCCTGGTTCTTCTCGACACTGTGGGTAACTTACACTGCGCTTCACTCAAGATGGCTCGAAGATTGTCGAAAGCTCCCCTGGTAGATTCATTAAGACCTCGCAGCACCTCCACGGCCGTACTCCATCTGAGTAAATCGGACCCTTCGCCGTTCGCATCCAGAGCCAACAAGGCACAAAGCAGCATCTTTCTTGTGGTGTGGAATCGCGCGGCCAGAATCTTCAGTGTGCGAAGAGACTCGGGGTCTTCAAACTCATTCTCCCTAAACCCTTGCAGAGCATCGGATATGTCCAAGTCGTTGATATCGTACATGTCGTAGTACTTGTCCAGCTCAGTCTGTTCCGCAAACCCTTTGATGGTGTCGGACATCTTCTTGTAAACATCAAGCACATTCGCAAACGAATGCTTCAATGCCTTGCGCAAGCGAATGCATTTGCGAGCCTGATTGCGGTCCTCCAACCTACTGATGGGGGGCAGTGGAGCGCTTCTACAGGTTGGTCAGTATTGGTGCTGAAGAAAAACCACGGGAGATATGAGGCGTGCTCTGGGGGCGGGCCTACATTCGATAGCCCCGTGAGACAAGCTCTACTTCCTGCACTAAGGACAAGGTCGCCTCAGATGCGCTGTCGAAGTCATTACTATTGGAAACAAAGCTCCCTATCTCGGTTAGAGATTGCTCCCGTCTGTACCGAAGCCATTGCCGACGCATGTAGATTTGGCCCATAAAGGTCGCGGCTGCTAGAAGCGCTACGAAACAGGCGAGTCGTTTTCGTGTAATATATGCGGATCCATTGCCCAACACCCAACTCAGTATGACCGCAATGGCAAGCGCGCCAAGTATAGAGGCGAGAAGTCCTTGAGTTGACAAGACTGATTGCTGGGCTTCACAGGTCGCGGCATCGGAAGATATGCTGGGAGCAGCCGGGCGGTGGCCCAAGATGGAGGTCCCGCTCAATAGCTGGGACGCAATGATTGTGTATCGGAATTGCTCGAGGAACTTGGAGTTGTCGGCACGACCGATGCTTGCTACGACAGCAGCCTGTTGGCCCTCAGTGAAGAATCAGTATTGTCTCGTGTGGTCAGAGTATGTACAGCTGCGAAGCATCATTCATACCGAGCAATTCCTTCTGATGATCCGGAAGGTTGTCGTCGTCCGGGATACATCGGTGCGCAACGCAGTGGGGGGCCTCGATCGGAATCTCGTCTTGACCATCGGCCGACCGGTGGGAGCAAACGGTGAGGGGCTCGGAGGATGTAGCGGGAAGTCGGAGAAGGAGGAATGCGAGGACACTGGTCGAAGTGGTGAGCTGTCGGCGGGTGCCCAGTCTGGCTCGGAACCTCCACCGCCATCTGAACAAGATGGAGCAGCACGTCAGCGTGCGCAACAGGGCGACGGAGCAGGGAGCATCGTCTAGAATGACAAGGCAATATAATGATGTGATGGACGGGCGCACCTTGGAGATAGTCGGCGAGGGGCGACTCTTCATACACAATGGGCTCCATGTAGTAACGCATGTAGCGACTCCTGTGTGTTGTATGACGTCGCCGAGGATGGAGACGTTGACAGCCATGGAGCATACGACACGTGCGCCCAGGACTGGGGGACAAGACAGGCAAGAATAGGAATTAGTCCAACAATTAAAAACGACTGGAGAGGCCAAGGACTGAAGAAACAAAAGAGAGGGAAGTGAGTGAATGCAGGGCGACAAGGCGACAAGGCTCGGCAACGCAGGTGACGGTGAGGCGTGGGCAGTGCAACCTCAGGGGACGCAATTCCAAAGTGAACCAGAGCTACGGGACCTTGTAAGTTGATGCTTGCAAGTTACAACAACGGCTGGAACATCGCGGCTACGACTTGGACGACTTGGGACGACTTGGGACGATGGAGACGACTGAACTCGGCTGGGCAGCGGGGCTGAGGCAACTCGGGTGATTGGCTGAAGGGCTGGCTGGTGGATACTGGACCGGCCTCGATGTATCGGAGCGCGTGTGCTGGTTCGCTAACCACGCAAGCGGAAACTCCGGGGTGGGGCAGCGGCCCTTGCCATGCAGGGTAGGGTTCCCCAACAGCTTGCTGAGCTGAAGAAGGAGCAGAAGGAGCAGTCGACGAATTACATATCACTGGGACCAGTTTCACTCTGTAGTCCGTACTCCCTAGAGGGCAATGTGTCCGTTTGTATTGCTTCGATACATGCCAAGCCGTAGCAGTCCATAGCATACACATCCACGCCCTGTCCAGTACTTATTTACTCTTAGTTCAACTTCAAGATGCAATCCGCGCAACGCTTCGAGGCCAGCGGCGAGCGTTTCGCATCCTCCGAACCCGAGGAACTGATACCATCCGCAGTTGTAGGGCACTTCGACACCTGCCTACTCTGGAAGGTGTCCATCAGACAGGCGAGATTCGTCCGAACCCAGTGTCTCACGTCACGCTGCGTGATTCTATTATAGAGAGCCATATGCATGGCCTGCCGTTGATCTGCCTCCATGCTGAGTGCCTCATGGATTCTCTCGGCAACGCCAACGGTATCCCAGGGATTGATGTGCATAGCTTCCTCAAGACTGTTGGCCGTCCCACTGAATTCGGAGAGAATGGTGCAGCCGTACGTGTTCTGTTGGCACACGACGTATTCCAGACCCGTGGTGCTCATGCCGTCCCGAATGCTTGTGAAGAGAGCAACGTCTCCTGATCGCAGAAGGGCAAAGTAGTCCTCCGTGGAAAGACTCTCGGCGTGTAGTTGGATGGGCATGTAGTCCAATGAGCCGTACTTGCAGTTGATCGAATTGACCATGGAGCTCACGTTGCTAGCATAATAAGATTCTTCGCCAACTTCGTCCTCAATCGTGGGCTGGCGGACAAGCTGCAAGAGCACGACGTTCTCCTGCCAGACCGGATACATCTCGAGGAATCGATCAAAGGCCTGCAGCTTCTTGTCGACACCTCCCAGTCGATCTAAAGAGTCGCACGCCACGATAATCTTCTTGCCAGCATGGAGCTTTTTTAGGTCCCGGCACTTTTCAGTGACGGACGTTGACCATGCCGAGGAATGAATGTTGGAGACGTTGATCCCCGCAGGGACAATTTTGATCTGCACCTGCTTTGAGGGTGTGTAGACGGCTTCATGACTTGCTTGCAGATTGAGTATCCTGGAGCACGAATTGGCAAAATGGCGTGCGTAGTCGAGGCATTGGAAGAAAACCACATCGCTTCCGAGCACTCCTTCAAGAACCTCCTTACGATGAACCAGACAGCGGACCAGTTCGCTGCAAGGAAATGGCGTATGTAAGAGGAAGCTGATGAGGATGTCGGGATGTCGCTGCCGCAGCATTGCGGGTACAAGCATCAAGTGGTAGTCATGCACCAGGACGACATCTCCAGGGCGATATATTTCAGATATCCGGTCCGCGAACAGCTGGTTCATTCGGAGGTAATCGGTCCATCGTTTGCCTTCGGTGAAACCATCGACAGGTGGATGCTGCTTGTAGTGCAGCACAGCGCATAAATCGTGCTCCGCATATCGTCTCCATCTTGTTTGATCCCGTAACTTGATGCCGCTCTCTGACGTTTCTTTGTCGTCTGCAAGCCAAACCGGCACAGTCTTCAAGTCTTGGTTGCTGAGCTGTTGCTCCAGGCGTTTCTGGTCGTCAGAGGATATAAAGAGGTCGTTGAACTTGTTCCTTGGCGCAGCATTCGCACTATTCACCGGCCATGTTGAGGTTGACTGCGGCCATGTCGTGTGTTGAGCAGTCGCTGCCGCGTCGTCTTCTGTTTCCAAGGGACGCTGAATTTCGCGAGTCCACGCCACCACTGTATGACCCCATGGGCCAGTATCAGACAAGTAATGCAAAGAGTCCAACAACGCAGATCGGTAGCTTCGCTGACGTATTCCCTGAAAGGCGTTAGTTTCGTCTGGGAACGAGAATGCGACGGGACGGCTGTTCCAAACTCTCACCCATTCTGATCCTTGATTATGATCCAAGGTATAAGGCAGGGTAAAAGTGGCTGAAATGACTTTACCCCTCAGAGGAAGCAGTCTATCGGGAAGGCCCTTTACTTGCGCCCGAGATCCATCGTGCGTCGCTCGTACAAAGTAGTCCCCCTCATATGTCCCCAGAGCTACACCAGGGGTAACCGGGACCCTGGTGATGGATTCACGTTCATGAGGAGGAAGAAGATTCTCGTTTGGTGTTGGAGGCTCCTACGTTTTGTCATAAAAGTGAGATGACATAGCCCAGAGCAGAACGTGGACAAGGAGACGACTTACCATATTGTAGCGATTTCAGATGTCAGTCAGGCTTCTCCCGTGGGTTCTTGGTCATGGAGGAAACATGGGGAGTACCCATGAGTTGCAAAAACGAGGAGCTCTTAAAATCAAGTCTAGCATCATGCTGTGCCACCGCTCGACTCATCTCGAAAAAAGATACACGTATTGCTCACATCTCACGAAATCAAGTTCTGTGTGATGTCACATCTGAGGCAATTTTCTGTCATGTGTTAAACTAGGTTAGGTAGTTAAGCCCGACGTCCGTTTTGTGCCACCTGAGAGTGACTACTCCAAAGCCTGATGTGCCTGACGTAGCGATGAGCGCAGCAGTCGCAGTGGCGGACCAAGACCTCCGCAAGATGAAGCGTCATGGGCGGTGAGCGAACCAAAGACGGATCAACGCCGACCAAAGATATGGAAATAGATTGTTGATGGCGGCAACTAACAAGGTACATATTCAAGCGTGGCGGCCACTTATGAAAAACCAAGATGTTCAGTTTGAACTTTGCGCCAAACATGAAGCGAGCGGCCAAGAATGTAGCGAACCAATCAAAGCCGACCCGGCCAGTGAGCTCCGGGGACCGGGATGATCAATTCCGTGGCGCTACGGGCCCCGGACTATTCCTCTGCCGACCAACGGTCAGGGACGAGCCAAACCACCAAGCCAAGCTATCTCGAAGGCATAGCAAAATCCAGCTCAGCCGACAATGCACATACGCGCTCAACGACGCCCTACCTCGTGACCCAGGCTGCATCATTGGGTATCAAATGCATGCCTCCGTTCCTCGAAAAGCTCCACCGCAGCCCAGCTTGCGCCAATGCCTCCCAGGACGCGCGTGTGCCGGCGTCCATCATCGCGCCGAGCTGCGCCTGTGTCCAACATCGGCCTCTGTATCTCTGACGCAGTGCTCATACATGCCATTGCACAGCACCAAAATGCTGCGAGCGAAACATGTCGCCGAATAAACTCTCACGCCGGGCCTCTGGAGAGTCGCCGACGAGCCTCGAGGCGCCGCATGACGGGCCTGATGCCCACATCGCACGCCTTCGCGCCCATCTGGAAATTCGACGTTGGCCCTAGGACAATGCAATGGGAGGCCCCGACAAGCCTTGAACACCGAAAACAGAAACAAAAAGAATGGACCGTATCTGGTGTCTTCAACGCCTTTATCGCTTGGCTTGAGAACCTCGGCTCGGCCGACAAATTATCCCCTCGTGTGCCAGGCTCGGCGCCCTCAGAGACAACATCCGGGGTCGTGCGTTCCGAAGCTCTCGCAGTCGATACATCCTTCTCAACAGGGCTTACAGAAACAACAGAGGAGGGGGCACAAAGATTAGCAGCTTCCACGTGGTCGCCGGAGGAAATCGTGCTGCTAAGGCGGAGTGTTCTCGATATTCCCATCTCGGAGAATGATGTGAATGGTACTGAGTTCTATAACAAGCTCTACGAGGCGGCAATAATATGCAAACGATCGCTTCGTCTTCGACTCAAGCGCGGTGAACTAACTGCGCAAGGACTCGCGGCTGCGTTTGAGCCCTTCGATGAGGCATCCAGGGAGCACATTCCCACTGCGGACATGGCCCACGAGATATCTGCCATGATCCGTCGCGGAATCCTCTGGACCATGAATTATATTCATAGAGAGGATCCAGAGGCCATCGCTCCAGAACTATGGTTGACTTTCCTCGACAAGTTGCTATGTAGTAGTGGCGATACCCGCTACCTGCGACCGCTCCGGATGCTGCTGACGATGATGCCCGCGTCGCTCAAGGAGCATATTTCCGCTGAGAAGATCCTTAGTCTGACCTACCGAGTCGTCACGTCACAGGCTCGTCGCCTCCACAGTTCCCCTCCTTGGTTAAGTTGTGCTTCAATATTCAGCCGAGTCCTTCAGCAGTTGCCTGCCCAACAACAGCGGGAGATCGACGACGCCATGGCTGCTTTTCTTTTAGAACAAGACAGCGTCTCAGAAGAAGCGGCCAGACCAATGCGCTACGCCTGGCTCCTGATCAAGGCGCACACCGCACACACGAGCACCCAGGACTTCATCGACCTATACCGCACATGTCTACGCCCAGACGAGCGCCTCTGTGATCTGCGCCGATGGCAAGTCCTTTATGCCCGCCAGTGCGCTCTGCAGACCTTTGACCGCAACGCGCGGGAAGACCTCGAGACCAGGGGCAGAGGATGGCAATGGCCCGCACTCCTCTCCCACATCGTGTCCTCTACCCACAAGGCCACCGCGCTGCAAGACCTAGTCGCCTTCCTGACCGCCATCGACGAATTCTCATCAACAGCCTCCCTCATGACCGCCCCCCCCCTCTACAGACTACGGCGAAAAACAATGGAAGCCCTCGCCACGGCATGCGCGCACCACATGCAAGCCCTCCACCTATACGACGTCATCGAAGCAAAACTCCCTCCAAGACGATCCCCAGAACCTCTATGGCAATGGACCACCTGGACACAGTACGTCGAGGCCATCATCAAGGACCCCTCCATCAAAAGTCATCGCCTATGGCAGGTCCTCAAGCTATCCTACAATCCACGGAACATGGACCCCTCCGAGGCCTCACCCGAAGACAACGCCGCCAAGGCCCGCCTCGTGACCCAAATGGCAGAGTGGTACCTCCAAACAGAGCACCTCACTGAGCGGCGAGTCCTGTGTAATCTGCAGCGATGCCTGAATATGTACCGCGCGCTGAGGCCCGGCACTGCAGTACCGTACGCGCTGATTGCGTGCATCGTGAAGTTTATATGCCGGGATTTGGAGCGGGGGGAACGGGGACGGACCTCGCGGATGAAGTGGGTGCTGGATATGGTGGCGGAGGATTATGGGGAGGAGGAGGCGCGGAAGATGGCTGTGGCGTGGGAGGGGAGGCGGTGGATGAATGATTGTGAGAGGGATCCGACGCTGAGGGTGGGGGATTGGAGTTGAACCTGTTGATCACTGTCAAGTGATGAGTGGTGATGGAATGGGATGGGATGGTGGACCGTGGCTTTGAAGAGAGTATGTATGTATATAGCTTGGTGCTGTTATTGATGATGTAAGGATAATGAAGTCCTGATGGAAAGAAATACACATTCAGCATCAAGAATACATAACAACCTGTCTTGATCGAAAGGACCTTGCGGCGATCTCTGTAACCATTCCAGAAAAACACGGAACTGGAGTGAGTTAATTCCAGAAGAGAATCAGGAAAGTTCAACGAGCAACCGTTCTTGCCTCCGGTTGCTGAAGTCAGAGAAGGATTCTAGGACTATCGCGTACTCGACCGTTCCACTTAAAATTGGATAGATGTTGAAACTTCTAAGAAACTACTCAGAAGGTGGAAAACAGTACATATTCTATACCGGTGCTTGAAGCTAAAGTAACAAGATAAATTGAACAGAGAAGCTCAGCTATTTAGATAGACACTTCTTTTCGGGGGGCCCTTCATCTCAGCATTCCGCTCATATGTCAAGTTCTGCGCACAGTTCATGCATGGAAACTTACCAGATAGCAGTCCTTGAGCTTCAAGAACTCCTGCGCACATTTCCCCTTTTCCACAGCGTTATAATCCGCCATGATACATTTTCCATAGACAACCGACTAGAGAACTATCTTGTTAACGTAGTGGACTTTTACACTAGCGTCACTGCTGTGTATGGCTTGACTGACCTGCGTTGCGCATTTTGATGCGGCAGAGGCAAGCCTGTAGACTTGGCGATGGCCGTTTGCTTGAGGCAGAGGCATGGATGTTCACAACGCGGGGCTATGAGACGAATCGAATCCTGAGTCTAGGTTTGCTCTGATTGAAAATGAGGCCAGAATGCGCAAGAATTGAACAAGTGGTAAGTCGAAGTCGAATATTGGGTACGCGGTTGGGAGGTTACTGTGTGTACACAATGTACATGTACATATGTAGTCGATTTACGTGCATGACGTGGTGTGGGTAAACTTGGGAAAACTTGCCCCACTGGCAGCAGAGATCCCAAGAACTTCCTTCTCACAACTCCAACCTCGCAGAACCCCTCGGAACCTCAAGCTCGCACCTTTGCAAAAGTCAAAACTCTTTTACCTGTTTTACCTATCCTTCAACATCATGGCCCCAGCCACGAGAGTTTCTGCCAAAGCCACTGAGCAGTGAGGCCTCCGAGCTCCAAACCACTCCCGAGTAAGTAGTTCCGCCCCAAGTCGGCGATTCCATTTCCAACCCACCCACAACTTCACCATCCATTCTGACCCTCCAGATGAACCCTTAAACATGGTTGGTTCCCCCGGCAGACTTCGTTGCCCAGGTTGCGCCCCTGCACAAGAATTCGCTCGCCATCAAAGTCCTTTGGGCCGGTCTCAAACCAACCACACGCCGGACATAGGTACTCGACTGCCTCCAGGTCATTCGAAGCATTCTGCGCATACCTCCTCGGCATAGCACCATGGCCGGCCTACTTCGACCGTCTCTGCGGTTGGCTCGTCGGCCACACCTTCAGCAGGTACAACGGGATCATCCGACAACAGATGAAGATCCAGCCTGCCACAATAAGCGCATACCTGTCCGCCCTGCGGTCTGTCCACGTGGTTTCAAACTTCCCACAACAGACTTCGATGACGACCACATGAAGCGATTCATGGCCGGTATCTATAGCATCTTCCCACCCGCCTTGCGCCTTGCGCCCCGAGCCACGCACTCCTATGACCAAGGAAGGAACTGTTCCTCAGCGTTCTTGACCCTAGTGCCATGACCTCGGACGCGGTGCAATTCAACGCCGCCTATTCTTTCGAATTCGGCGGGTCTATGCGCATGGGCGAGCTCACTCATTCTTCCCTCGAAGAGAAAAGCACAGATCCCAATCGCACGAGACTGACGATAAGGTGTCTTGCTATATCCCCCCGCCGGAACACCTTGCAGCTTTTTCTGCCGCGCAGCCAGGCCGACAAGACAAACAGAGATGTCACCATCATCATGGCGGCCACCGGCGACCTTGGCTGCCCAGTGCAGAAAGCTCTCGCGCTCCTCAGCGCCTGGTCCGCAAGCTGTTCCGGCTGGGGGACATTGTAAGACATCTGATCGTCAGTCTTGTCCGATTGAAATCCGGGCTTAACTCTTCGAGTGCCGAATGAGTGAGCTCGCCCATGCGCATGAACCTGCTCAATGCGAAAGAATAATACCGAGTCCGAGGGTGCTACGGCTCTCATGGCGCTAGAGTCAAGGACGCGTAGTACTAGTAACTGTTTCTTGGTCATAAGAGTGCGTGGCTCGGGGCGCGGGGCGGGTGGGAAAAGGCTATAAATACCGGCCCTGAATCGCTTCATGTGGTCGTCATCGAAGTCTGAGGTGGGAATTTCATTTAGTACCCCCAACCACCGCGAGAGACCGGCAATATTAGTCGTAACACGTGACCATCCGGCCCTTGCATCTGAGTGCAATTTCCAACAGACCAATTCCATCATCCCATCATCCCATCATCTCAGTTCCTCACGAAGCTGTGTATAACGTCATTTTTCTCATGTATGGAACATTTGCGCCTACTGCTAACGATATACGAAGTGCGTCTGCAGTGTTCTCACCATGGATCGTGCCTCTGAGGCTTCAGAAGCCGAAGGCTGGAGTGGTGATGTCTTCTATGCCATTCGATTGCGGGATTAGCATTGGTCTGGGCGTCCCTTGCCGGCATCGCCTCTTCCAGTACCAGGAACAAGAAATCCCAATTCCTCTGGAAGCCGTTGATCGTTTCTGGTGGCTCAATCAGACGCGGCTTTTGACCGGAAGATGATCTTTCTCTTGGACCGTACGGTCCCTTGATCGTCAAGGGCAAGGGGAGGCCGAAAGACAGTCTTGGTCTAGGATCCCGATCGCATCGTCGCGACCCGACGCTACTTGACAGAGCTCTGAATCAGGAGCGCCACCGGCGCTTTAACCAGCACCTTCAGTCCGGAAACGAAAGCGACGTCTTCCACCTCCGGGCTTTGCTGTCCCGGATGCGCCTAATTCGCCTTCCACGACAATGCTTCGGCCACGAGCATGGCTTTGAAGTGGCTGGAGGTTCATGGGGATACCAATGAGGCTGGTTACTGGTACGCAGATGCCTCGCGCGTCTCAACGAATGGCGCCGCTGTTGGAGGACTCAGACGCGCCATACTCACTGGGAGACCCGGGAGACCTCAGGTATTAGCTCAGGAGATAGAGAGGTTTTAGTGGTGGCTTCACGTGAAGCTCGGATGACGTTGCCATTGATGTGAATCATTAGGCGGACATTGACGCACTGATTGACGCAGGAGGCCATGGCGTCGCCACTTGGGAGTATTGGGATAGTGTGGTGAAAAGAAGAAGTTCATTAAGCTTTTTGTATTTCTTTTCAAATTCATTTCCACATTTCAAATCCACGATCGATCAATTGACCTTTGAAGCATTTTTCTCCAGTATCATCATCGTGATGCAGTGCCGAATGGTCATCTGTTCATGACAAAAATCGCCGGTACCAGCGGTGTTGGGGGTACTAGGTACCGAACAACAGAATGGGGGGGTACTGCATAATGAGTGAGACCCTTCAAATATGTTCCTACACCACGCGCCAGTCACTACAGCGAAAAAAAAGACGATGCATCTTTGAATTCCATTTTCCGTGCCTCATGACGCGCGTCCATCGCTAGGTAAAATGCACATGCGCGAATAAAACATCAAAACATTGAACCTCTCAACCTTGATAACTGAGACCAATTTCATATCGGGCCATCGTAAGTCATGACATCTCGTAATAAGAACCCGACCGTACAAGAAGAAAAAAAGGCAAAAGAAAGTCAGAACAGATACATATCGTTAATAACCCTCCACACTCTAGAAATCATGCAACACAACATCAACGTAAATATGAGAAGAAAGAAAAAAAAGTCAACCCCAGATGTCCCCATATCCCATATCCAATATACATCCCCATCCTATCCATATATCCTCGATCCGATACCAACACCAACCCAACCATTCCAGTTTTCTCATCCACTAAAATAGAGAAAAATATACACATAATTCGGAATCCACGCTTTTGCCGTCATGCAGGTCATAAATCATTGCAATAATCCACTTCTTCACCCCCCTCAACGTACGTAGCGTATTTCATCATCAAGCGTCGTTATAGATAGATACACCCATCCTCCAGACAGTGAGCCTAGGGCTGCACTACAGATTCAGGGACAAGACTAATGCGACTATGTCCCCCGAGAGAGGCACCACCCGCATCACTAGACGAGGTCGTAAGTCGCCTGTGTCTGTGATCGCGAACAATGAGGACTTGCGCGGGACAGACGACAATCTTGTCCTCGCCGACGCCATCGTCATTGCCCCTCTTGACAACCAGGGGGAAGAGCACAATGCGAACGACGGCCTGTTGGGCTTCCAGTTCCTCGTTAGTGACGTCGAGTTGACCGCTTCGCTCGTTCATCATGGCAGCATCAAAGCTAACTTTTGCGACCAGTTCGCCGTTTGCGTCGTATTCGGGCTGTAGAGGCGGTAGCATCATGTACTCGGCGCGTTGGGTGCGCATCTCGATGGACAAATCCACGGCTTCACGCATGACTCTGTGTAGCTGTGACTGTATTTGGCCCTCCAGATTTGATGGCGGCGGCAGAATCTTGGACAAAGTCTGGAAGATGGCTTGGACGACGGCTTCGCTGTCTAGTTCGCGCTGATTTTGGAAGCCGGGTCTCTTGCAGAGCAACGTCAACGTGACCGCTCGCCACTGGCGGACAGCTTGCACGGGCCCAACCTCTGTCAGGAGCTTTTCTAGTGATTTGAGTTTTTGGCGTTGCTCTCGGTCCATGCCGAACAGGTATCGAGTGAAGACATATTCCCATATCATGTTCATCGTCATGGCCATGAAAATGTCCCGCCGCTTGATGCGGTCCCTCAAATACGCATCGACATCAGTGCCATCCAAAACGGAGTTATCAAGACGATCAATTGTCTTTTCGTCATTGATCTCACTCGTGGGCCGGCACGCACGCATGTCGGAGAACTTGGAAAAGCGCAAGACCCATTGCTGCACATGCGAACACAACTGCTGACACCGATGGTCAAAGTAATCCTCGTCTTTGAGGTTGAGGAACTCGGAATCGCCAGCCTTGGACTCGAGAATCTTGCGTTGCATCTGGCGGATCTGCTCCTTGGCGTCCTCGAGCTGGGCGCGCAGCTCCGCAATCTCGGCATCTTTGTCTTGCAGCGATTGCGTAAATGTCGTGTGTGCGCCGCGGGCCTCGTCCAGCTCGCGAGTCATTTGGGCGTAGCGGCCACTATCTTTACTTGCCAGTTCTGCATTGGCGCTGGTGAGCCCGTCGTTCACCTCCGTCAGGCGGGTGACCTCGTTTTGAAGAAATTGTAGTGACTGTCTGAGAGATTCGATTTCGGCGTCGCGATCAGCCAAAACATTCGCCGCCTTTTGAACGACGCTTTGTTCGGCGTGCGCGCGCGCCTCAGCCAGAAGGCGATTCTCGGCTACGAGCTGCTCGACTTTGGATTCAAGCTCGAGGACTTGCATGCTCTGGCGACGACGCATGCTGTGCGGACGCGTAGGCGACCGCGGAGAGCCGATGCGGCCCTCGCCGTAGCCATCGTAGACGTCGGCCATGTCTTTCTCGTCGCCCTTGGCGCGCACACGGCTCTCGTTGGCGACAGGTGGCGGCAAGGCCGGTGAGGGCGAGGTCGAGATGGATCCTGAGCTGCGTTGTTGACGGAGAGATTTGAGATCGCCGCTCATCCGCTTATCGATGCGCCGGAGTGGAGGGGTTGGGGTGGATCGATGGATGCCTGGACTCTCAGGCCGCAAGTTCAGAGGCTCTGGCGTGCGTTGGCGGCCAAGGCTGCTGTTGGAGACGCTTCGGCGCGCGGCTATATCGAGTCCAGATGCCGCGCTGGATGCCGATGCAGATCGTGCTTTGAGCCCGTAGTCGCGCATCTTTCCGTCCCTGCTTGCCACTCTTGATTCTTCTGTTCTCCCTTCTGGTCCTGCAGCCGCTGCAGCACCAGCCAGTGAGGCCACTTCTCCACCGTCCTGTGGCGGTCCTTTGCTCTTCTTCACTGGTTCCGGTGTTGTAGCTGCCGCCTCTGGTTCCCGTAAGACTGGTGTGACAAATGGTGACCGTCGTAGTTTCTTCTCAGTCCCCATATCCGGCGTATGCATTCCGAGTTCTTCGGATTCATCCGCATGAACACCGCTGTCTCTGAGCTGCCCATATTGACGTGCCCGCGGGGTTGGCGTTCCTGGAGTAAAGCCACTGTCTCGGTTCATCGCAGGCGCGGGCCAGTTGTATCGCGCTGCGACAGCCTCGGCTTCAGGAACTTCTTGAACAGCGGGCAGACTTCTTGTCGGTGATCGCCTGAAGTCTGAATCGGAGCCGATGTCTCGCATGAACGGATCTTCATCTTGCCTCTCCTTTGGCAGTCCTCCAACCACCTCTCCCATCCCGGCTGATTGCTCTGGCAGCCGCGTTGGCCCCTGAACGATCACAACAGTCGACGCTTCGCCGCCCAAGATAGGGCTCTCTGTTGGATCATCTTTGATGGGCGCTCCTTGCCTTGCTGTACCTTGCCGCGCTTCGTCAGATTCCGCAACATTCCCGCCCGTCGAAGTGCCCAATACGCCTGTAGTCTCCTCGTAGCTTGTTGCTTTCAGTTGCACATCATGCTTCTCTTCTAGCTTCTCCAGCCTCTCTGCTTCTTTTGCGTCCATCTCGCCTGGTGCGCACAAAGAATCTCCATCGACATCCGCATCAATACCGGCATCTGAGCCCTTTTTGTTTTTCCCCTTCCACTGGGCAGAATCATACAAGATATCATCGTCCCGCGGCTGTCTTTTGTCCGCAATCTTGTTCTGCTTTCCCTTCGACTTCTTTCTGCCGCCACCGAATTTCTCTGCTAAGAAAGCAACACTCCCCATGACTGCCCCTGCGGCAACGGCAGATGATTCGGGAGCAGTCAACACACCCTCGTCCACATCTACCTGTGCTGGATCACTTGCGTCTCGAGCTAAAGAAATGTCCATAGATGGCAGATCTTTGCTAGCGGATACCGCTTTGTCATCTCCAAAGTCGCCCGTGGATGGGTTACTATCGTCTACGCTGACTGCAACTGCATTGTCAACGACGTCCCTCTTGACATCGGCGTCGACCGGAGCTTCAGCAGCCTCTGCATCGAGAGGCTGAGGATTGTCCGATCCTAGTTCAGCGTGCAGAGCAGGCTCCGCCTCTTGTCGCAAGTCTAGAAAAGGGACTTGACTTGGCCTCGAATTGTCCTCCTTGGCGGGCTTTTTGATTGTCGGGTCAGCCCAACCGTCGTCTGCGTTTGCTTCTGTCGAAGTTGACGGGACAGTGAGTTCAGTCGGAAGGGCAGCTTCACCGCGAGGAACGTCTGCAGCCATTGTCGTGTCTCCGTAGATAACCTCCGGCACGAGGGGTTCATTGTTAGGTTCTTGTTGTTCGATCGGAAGTGAATCTGCTTCGAAGAGTTGATCTTGCCCTGTAGTGGCAAAAAGATCTGCATTCATGGCGGAAGCTTCTTCAACCAGGCTTGGCTCGGCCTCTGTCGTCGACGGCGGAGTGTTTGATTCGTGGACTGAGGGCCATAACGGCATGGAAATACTCTCCTCTTCACCTATTGTCTTGCCTGTGGAGTTATCATCTTCATTATGATTGTTGCTTCCGATAATGCCAGGAGCTTCTGCCTTGCCTTCATGGTCATCGACTCCAATAGCCTCAGCAAGATCGTCAATTCTCTCGGTGCGCTTCGATAGAAAGTCGTTCTTCTCGAAAGCGCCTGTCGTCTTGTATTCGAATGGCTTAGAGTCTGGCTCCGGGACAGTGGCCTCGTGAATCGCCGTTATAGCATCGCTGCTGAGGATGCTGTCCTTGCCCCTTCTCTCATAGAGAAGGGCCTGTTCGGCATCAGTGCCGACTGTGGCTAAATCTTCAGCCTCGTCTGGCCCTGATCTGATCGTTGTTAGTTCGGCAGAGTGAGTCGGAATATCTGATGAAGCTCTTAAAGCGTCCTCTTGATGGGTTACAGCTGTTTCGGTGGATGCATACGTAATTGACTTTCTGGCCGCATCCTCCACATCTCGCATCAACGTGGCCTCTGGGTCCTCGGCGCGAGACACGAGGTCGGCTGGAGTCGTTTCATCGTTGATTGACTCGCCGATATAACCTCTTTTGTCGTCTGTTTCTGGCTGGTTGGCCCTTTCAATCTCGATATCAGCAGGCTCTACCACGATTGCGTCGTCAAGTACTAGTGCGGCCTGGGCTGCTTGTGGAAGCTCGAGAGCTGGACCTGCGGCAACTTCGGGTGCCAACTCTTCTGCTTCTGGGAATGGCGCCGTTTCTGCGGGAGTGATGGTTCCACTTCTCGACTTGACCTTCTCGTGTTTGGTATTCGTGGGCTCAGACTCATTTGCGGCAGCAATTGCTTCTCCTGCACCTGAGTCCGTGAAGTGAACGAATGTCTCGACAGGTTCGGCAGGTTCAACAGACGGGATGGCAATTTCTTTTGGCTCCATGGGCTCAGGCGCGGACTCTGGTGACAATGCAGGTGTCGCTTCTGGTTCAAGGGCCAGTATAGGTGCATCAGGCGCAGTCACACCACCGGTAGATTTTCTCTTCTTGCCCTTCTTGTCCTTTTTCCTTGTTGTCGTTGCCTTGGTAAGCACAGCCTTTTCGTTTTCAGTATCAGTTTCTTTGGAAGTATCAGCCTCCACACGCCGAGTATCGGTTTCCATTTGCGCAATACATGGCTCTAGAACCTGTTCAGCCTCCACAGTCCGTGAATGTACGTCGCTTTGTGCTGTAGTTGGCCGCAAGATCTTTTCAGTCTCCGCACTCAGGTCCTCGGCCTCAGTCCTCGATTCCAAGACCTGTTCAGCCTCCACGTTCCGAATATCAGTCTGTGTTGCACTTGGCTCCAACAGCTGTCCAGCCTTCAGATTCAAGGGGTCGATTTCTATTTGCGCTTCACTTGGCTCAAAGACCTGTTCAGCTTCCACAATCCGGGTATAAGTATCGGCCTGTGTTGAATTTGGCTCCAGGTCCTGTCCAGCATCCAAATCGAGGGTATTGGTTTCCGTTTGCGCAATCGCCGGCTCCAAGACCTGCTCAGCCTCCGCACTCAGGACTTCGGTCTTGTCCCCTCCGTTATTTGGCTCCAAGTCTTCTTCAGCCTCCACACGCGGAGTATCAACCTCCGTCTTTGCAACGCTCGGCTCTAACGTCCCTCCAATATCCTGCTCCTTCTTAAGCTCGGACGACGACGCTTCAGCGTCAAGACCATATTCCACCGGCGTCATCACCCCGCTACTTGGCTTGCTCTTCTTCCCCTTCTTGCCTTTCTTGCCCTTCTTCTTGGTGGGCAAAGCCCATTCGTCTAGGTCTGCCGCCTCGACTGGCGCGGGAACGCCAGCGAGTGGCGTGGTACCAAAAGCCCCAGGTAGAATTTTGGCTTCAGAGCCAGATTCCATTATCGGCGTTGTTTGGGCCGGAAATTGCTGCGCCATGTCAAAGATCTGCTCAATCTCTGTGAGCGGCTCTTCGACCGTAGTTTCCGTCGCGAGGATCTCAGGACTGACCGTTGGTGCGGGAGTTGGGGTTGGCGCTTCGTCCACTGATAAAGCTCTCGATTTACCCTTCTCCTGCTTCTTCTTTGAGGACTTTGAACTTGTATATTCCTGATCCTTGTCTTGTTGTAAGAAGTTTGCCGCGGTAGAACTCGGTCCTCCGAGAGAGGCCATGGGGTTTGCGGAATCAATTTCTTCAACCCAACCGCTGCTGCTGACTTGAAGATCAGTAGTTTCTTTTGCATCGCCAGAATGCTCCCTTTCCTCATTCGTGAGCTCAACAAAATCTGCAACAGGCACAGTGCCTGCCGTAGCTGTCCGAGCCGTTTCGGCAACTTTCTGCTTGTTCTCATCGGATTCCTCGGCAGGTAGCGATTCATCGGGTTCAGCGGACGCTCCTTCCGCATTCATGGACTTCGCACTAAACTCGCTTGCAGAGAAGACAGATTTATGTTCCCCAGTACCTGCTTCCTTTGACTCTGTCATCTGTTCTGATGATGCAATGCCAGACTTCTTCATTTTCCTTTTTTCCTTCTTTGACAGCTTTCTTTGTGGGGTGCTTTCCCATGCGACATAGGTTGGGTCATTTTGCGGCTGCTGGCTCATAGTTTGTCCACCAGTCGTGATGTCTAAGTCAAGCGAGAGGGAGAGTGGCTCATGCTGCATTTCCGCGCCCCGAATGAGACTTGTCCTCTCAGCACCTGGATAGTCCGCGACGATACCGGTAGATGCCTCGATATTCTTGTCGCTCGCTTCTGTTTCTGCAGCGGCATCTGTACTTCCTGTTGAAGCCGCTGACGGGATAGCGTCGTTGTGCTGGATAGATAAACCTCCAGCAAATCGCTCGGCCTGGTCAGTGATGGATTCTTGGTCCCGGGGCAGGGAGCCTGCTTGACTCATGCGGTCGTCCGCAACCCTTTCGCCCTCTTTCTCAGTGAAAAGAGAATTTGCCCACTGGTCATCTCCTTCTAGCTGATCTCTGATCACTGGCATGTCAGAATCGCGGCTTGGGTGAGCAGGTGAATCCTGAACAGATTTGAAGTCTTCCTTAGCGGACGAC
The DNA here is from genome assembly GCA_004016085.1 of Claviceps quebecensis. NCBI lineage: Eukaryota > Fungi > Ascomycota > Sordariomycetes > Hypocreales > Clavicipitaceae > Claviceps > Claviceps quebecensis. Next base: position 31,293 of record QEQW01000148.1, read on the forward strand.
ACAGAAGCCTCTATATCGTCACCCTGGATCATTGGCGCTTGGCTTTCTGCGATGAGTCTCTTTTCGAAGATCGCATCTGGGATATTGACTTCTGCGGGCTCGACTTGAAAATCACATTCTGCTGCCTCTCCCGCTTCAGTCTGTTCAGTACTCTGCGCTGTAGTTGCAAGATCCAAGGGGTCAGCCATGTGGTTCTCTGGTCGAGCATCAGCGTAGTGGGAGTCACTGGCGTCTTGACTGAGGATGGGTTGCTCTGGGGAGTCGCCGGACTGAGAGCCCTGCTTGAACTTCTTGTTCTTCTTCTTCTTCTTGCCCTTCTTTGACACGGATTCAGACCACGAATCTCCCAAATTATCTGCTCCCACCTTAGTAGTCTCAGCCTGCTGAGAGACGGCTGCCTCGTCGACTAGTTTTGAAATCACATCGACCTCCATTTCCTTATTTTTCGCTTCCTTGTCTTCTTTGGAAGTTCCCGTCTCCCCTCCATCATCAATTGTTTCAATATCACCAGAATCTGTTCGTCGCTCCTGGCTCGAAGTCTCCTCGCTCGCAGTTGTCGCATCATGTGCATGGCCCGGGTCGGAGATGGCATTGTCCACTCCAGCGCTTTGCTTCAAGTCGGTTCCGAGGACTGAAGCAAGGAGATTTTGATCTTCAGAGGTAGGCATCGAGAGGTCTAAAACATGATCTTCAGCTTTGTTCCTCTTCCTATTCACGCTCTGGTCTCTGTCTGTAATGAGCTGCTTCAGATGGGACTCACCTCGTCCATGATTTGTGCTCGCTTCCTCCATCTCAGGCTGTACCGCAATGGCTTCAGTCGCTGTCAAGATCTCTTTCGAGTCCTCCAGAAGAGGTGTAGCGTCATGAGAAGCCATTGTGTCTTTACTAGCTGGCTCTGACGCAGGCTCCGGGGCAGTATCCGGCCGCGATTCCCGTAGAGCTGACTGCTTCTTATTCTTCCGTTTGGCCTTCTTCGACAGTTTTACAGGGGCAAAGGCGTCCGTGTCATCTGCAGGATCTGCAGGAGCCGCTGCTTCGTCGACAAATGTATCCGGAGGGATGACTGATGAATCTGAGAGTTCTGACGGTGGCATGTCTGTGACTGTTGCTGACCTATCAACATCCCGTTTGCCAGTATCCGTAATTACTGAAGATATGGTAGGGTCGTTGTCGGTCATAACTGAATCTTTGGGAGAAGCAATCTGATCGTCCTTTTTCTTGGCTTCATCATCCACCAGAGTCGATTTCCCGGCTTCGTCTTGAGCTGTCACTTCGATTCTGTGCATGATATCAGTAATACCGGCTTTCTCGACAGTAGTGTTCTTCTCTTCCTCGTCCGTTTTTTCCTTCTTAGAAGCCTCGAGAGTCGCCTCAGGGTCATTTCGGAAGGGATTTTTATCTAGAGCGGTCTGAGCCATGGTGGAAGCTTCCGTGAACGATTCCGCGGTAGGCTCTTCGTTCGTTGATTCAGTAGTCAGAACCTGAAGCGTCTCCTTCTCGTCTTGCTTCCCTATGGCTGAAGATTGCTCTTCTTGCACTAAATCATCTTTGGCTTCCTCGACGTTGTCAACTGCCGTCGGAGTCTCGGCGGCAGCAGCTTGAGCAGGGGTCTCAGCAGGAGTCTCTGGATTGCTCTGCCCGGCGGAAGTAGGCTCAGCATTTAGACTCTGGCGCTTCTTCTTCTTGTTCTTCTTGCCAGTAGCCCGTGGTAACTCTTCTTCGGCTGGAGTCTCCGCCGGAACAGAAGCGCTTGCCTCCGTAGAAGGCTGATGTTCTTCGATAGTTGTAGGCTCCTCAGTAAATGGAATATCTAGATCGGTTGTTGTCTCCTTTTCAGTAGATCCAATGTGCGTTGGCTCCGGCTCCGGCTCCGGCTCCGGCTCTGGAGTGGAGATTGTACTGTTACCCTTCTTCTTCTTCTTTTTCTTCGCCTTCTTGCCTGTCAAAGGGAGGCTGAAATCATCCTCAGCGGCAGTTGCAGCTTCCGAGGGCTTATCAGCAGGCAACGCCTCTGTCTTGAAGGGGTCTATTGCAGTGGTATCCGGGATGACATCAGCAGCTGGGTCGTACTGATTACCTATAGCGTTTTGTTTCATAGATTCAGCATCTGCAGTGTTGGCCGGTTGATGTTCGACATGCTCCTCTTCCAAGGAACTTTTCGACATAGCCCCGCTGTCATTCTTGTTTTTGCCCTGCTTAGATGGTGCAACTCCGTACGACCAGGAAGCATCTGCGGATTCGTCATCCACGACCTCGCGTTCGGCCTGCCAAGGCGACATAGTTGACTCGAGTGGATCTTCCGCTTGTGAATTGAGAGACTCGGAAGCTTCGGGCTCCAGTGATTGTGGTTGAATCTCAGACTGCTCTTTGTTGTCGCCAAGTTCGCTCGTTGCCGGGTCCGTAGCTTGCACTGTATCTGAATCGTCTCCAGCCGAGGTTGAAGGACCAGCTGTCTCAGCGTCGAGAACTGGCACTGACTCTTCCCACTGCACAGACTTCTTCCTGCCCTTCTTCTTCTTCTTCTTGGCTTTGCTGACAGTGGCAAACGGAGCTTCGGTAAATTCGGTGGACTGGTCAAGAACAGGAGCTTCTCCAGCAATGGATTCTGCTGCATCAGGCTGGACATCGGTCTCCAGGTTTCGAAACTCAGTAGATTGGCGAACAGAAGCCTCTTCGGCAATGGTACCCGTCGCATCAAGCTGCACATCATTCTTTGGATCCTGAGGTTCAGTGGATCGCTCAAGAACGAAAGCTTCCTCAACAACAGAACCTATCGCACAAGACTGCGCGTCAGTATCCACGCTTCGAGCCGTGTCAGTAACAGGAGTTTCGACGACAACATCAGCTACATCAGGCTGCAATCCAGCCTCGATGTCCCGAAGCTGAAGACCATCTTCCGACACAGCAGGATCAAGCGCTGTGTCGATATCGTCTTGCGTGCTTGAACGTGAGATCTCAATTGGAAGAGCATCTTCGATCGGTGAGCTCCTCTCCTCCTTCTTGTCCTGGGAAGCGACTGTGACAGCCTCTGGACTTATAAGTTCAGAAAGCTGCTCAGTGAGGTCTTTTGCTGGGCCAGCGCTCGGAATAGGCATTCTTGAGGAGTCGCCCATCTGTTGTGTTTCAAATTTCTCGGGAAAGGCTGCAGGCTCTGACTCAGTTTCTATCGGGAGGCTATCCGCTTGAGACCTCCCCTTCGTCGTTGGCAGAGGTATGGATAGCACGTTCTCGGGATCGGCAGAAAAGCCCTGCTCAGTGAGAGCTGGGATCGCGTACGGTGGCTCTTCGGTGGTCTGCATGTCATCCGTTGTTGGCACGTTTACTGGGAAACCTGGAGCAATCTCTTCTTCTACAAATTGCGGTTGCTCCAGTGTTCCGGCCGCGGAATCCTCGACAGTGTCAGGAACAGAAAGCTCTTCGGTGATTCGAGTGACGATGTCCTTGGACTTCTTCTTCTTTTTCTTGCCCTTCTTGCTCTTCGTGGTCCTTTCCTCTGAAGCCTCGGACTCTGGCAGCTCGTTCTTCGGGACATCTCCTACTGATCCGCTTTGCACGTCGGTCGCGGGGTCCAGTAGGGATTCTTTAGCTGCTTTCTCGTCGTCTCTATCTGCGAAAAGAGAACTCTGATGATCAGACTCGGCTGAATGGGTATCAATTTTTGAAGTCGTGGGCACGTCGGATCCTCTTGTCAACTCGCCAGTCTCGGTCTCAGTCTCGACCGGGGGATTCTCGAATACCTCGGAGGATTCGGGCACGTTTTCGCCAGCGATCGGTAGGGCTTCACCATCATCAATGAGCTCGAGTCCAGACGTTTCTGCAGTGTCATCAATCTTCGTGGTCGTAGGCGCATCAAAATCTGTTGCTGTTGTCGATTGTTCAGTCCCAATTACCACGGGAGGATCCTCGATCTCCTTTGAAGGTTTGGCTGCGTTGCCATCCTGCTTTCCCTCCTCTTCATCTGATGGCTCAACCTGATCCCAATTTTGCACACTTTCAGTAGAATCTTGACTCTGAGGAGTCGACTTTTCCACGAGCATAGACGCAACTCCTGCAGTAGCAACGGCTGTTGCCGCAACAGTTCCCGCAAGAGCCAAATTTCTGCTCTTCCGCTGCTTCCTCGCCTTCTTTCTTTGCTTGGCAGTCATGCTCTTCCATTCTTCAGGCTCGGCTTCCTCCACGGGTATGGCTGTGATAGGTTCCGAGGCAAGCGGTTGAGTAGCGCTCTTCCATTCTTCAGTCTCAGGCTCTACCGCGGGGATGGCTGCAACAGGCTCCACAGCAGCCGATTCCATAGCCTTCGCAGATACGCTCTTCCATTCCTCAGGCTCGGATTCTTCCACGGGAAGCGCTGCAACAGGTTCCACATCCACGACAGGCGTTTGAGTAGCCTCCGTACTCTGTCTCGACTCGATTCCTTCTTCAAATGAAGAGAGCTTCCCATCATCGAGCCAGTCCCGAGCCTCCTCAAAGATATCAGAATGAGACCCCTCGAGCGCATCCGTAAAATGCTCATCCGCAGAAGTCATCTCCTCCGAAACTTCCGGCATGAAGCTCTGCATGGCAACATTCTTCGTCGGCGTCAACATGTTGGAAGTTTCCAAAGCATCAATGCTTGCCGCGATTTTATTGGACTTTGTGGACGACGGCGCAGAATTCAGTAGATACGAACTTCTGTTTTTGGACATGGAATCGACAGGAACGGGATCCGCATCGGCACTTGTCCAGAAGGTCGAGGTTTCCTCTGCTGTTGCTGCTGGCCAGGAAGGTAGCTCTGGCATCAGAATGGCCTTGGGCGTACTTTCTTGTGATGTGGTAGCAGCACCTTGGCCTGGTGCCGCGGTAGCTAAATCTGTGTCGATGCGGAGGCCTACATCCGCAGCTTCATCACGATGAAGCGCTCTGTTTGATGCGCTACCGAATTCTAGTTTTGCGAAATCAGGCGCAGACGAGTGTTTGAGCGTGGGTGCTCTGGGCTCGCTGAGTCTCCTAGGTGGACGTGCTGACAGGTCCACCTGAGGCAGCATCATTCCTGTTTCGACAGAGCTCCGTCGTGTTTTTTCGAGGAGGAACAGAGGCTTATATTCTTTGCTGTTCTCCCAGGAGATGCGACCTTCCCGGCGAGTCGCTGCCGGTGCGGTGGTTGGAGATCCGCTGGAAGATGGTCGATGGTAGCCAGGCGAGTCGGGACTAGCAATGTGTCTTTGTCCGAGGCGCAGAGCAATGGGAATAGCAGTGCTACTGGGAGATTTGGTAGGCGTTTCTTGCGAGCTCTTCTTTCGTCGGTGGGAATAAATATCGCGCTTGAGGATCCGCTCCTCTGGGGGTGTGTCTGGGCGACTGTCCGGCAAAGCAGGCAAAGCAGGCAAATCAGCCAAATCAACCAAATCTGGCGTGTTTTCGGCTGCTGTGGTAGTAGGGCTGCCCAGTTCGCTGGGAGGCAGCGGAAGTAGATCGCCATATTGGGGATCAATGGCCGGTCTAATTGCGCGAGGCGCAATCTCTGGATCATGATCAAGAACATCATCAAAGCTTCGTGAACGCGCTGTCTCGACTTCGTCACGAGCTTCGGACTCCTTCTCCGAGGAGGCCTGGGTGGCATTAGGTCGAGAGCTGCTAGCAACGATAGCAGCTGTCGCCAAGCCGGCACCCGCGCCAAGGGTGCCGGCATTATCTAAAAAAGACTCCCTGTCCAGCTTCTTGGAACCGTCTTTGCTGCCGCTACTGCTGGTGGTGCTAGTGCTGGTGCCTTTGAAAAGCGACGCGAACAGACCACTAGACTTTTTCTCGCTCTTCTCAGGCTCCTTGTCCTTGCCGCGCCGACTCGATCCTGCTAGAGAGACTGAAGATCTAGAATTTTCCTCATCTCCGTACAGAGAAGATCGCTTGCTCTTTCGAGAGGCGCCAGGGGCTGAAGCAATCGACTTGGCATCGTCGTCGTCGTGCGTAGAGGATCGTTTGCTTCGTCTTTCGCGGTGGCGCTCGTCACCCCGAGGCTCAGACACAACTGAGGTGACTTCACGTTCCTCCCAAGGTTCTTTTTTCCGACCGTGTGGATCGCCTCCGTAATCGTCAACGTCAGTGCCACTTCGGTGCTTCGATTTGCTGCTTCGCTTACTGGAGGTATCCTTGTCTCCAAAGTCAGAGCCTGGCGCTGACTGGGAAATGATCTCAGGACCAGCAGAATGTCGCTTGGACTTAGACTTGGATTTGGACTTCCTGTGGCTGTCCCATTCCCCGTCTGACTCCGCCATGCGAACTGCTGACTTCTCCTCGACGTACTCCGTGTGAGCGGGAATACGTGAATATGAATCATCATCAAGCTCACGACTTCGGTGACTCTTGGTAGACCTTTTCCTGTCTGACTCTTTCCGTTCTGCGTCATCAGCCTCGCGTGGCCGCCAGCTGTCGTCACGAGACGGGTCCTTGTACTCTGCGGCATTCTCCCAACTCGTCTCCTCCGCCCAGGGTTCATTGCCGCGCTCACGTTTTTCTTTCTCTTTTTTAGGAAGCTGACTTTCGGGGGCATCTTCAAACTCGGGCGATTGGGATGAGTCAACAGGCAAGGGATCGCTTAGCTCCATCGACTGGAGTCTAGCCCTCTCAAGCTTCCTTCTCTCCTTCTTGCTGCGGTGACGCTCACCAAGGTCATCAATAGGTGGCGTTTCCATTGATTGCGCAGGGACAGGCTCACTCGTCATGTCCGTAGACCTGCGCTTCGATTCTTTTTCGAGTCGTTTCTTGTCTTTGTGACTCAGGCTTCGGGACGCATCCTCTCGACCATCCGCCCCAGTCGTCCGCTCTTCCTTCATCATGCCAATCGGATCAGCATACGGTGCAGACGCTGTCTGCCCGCTAGACGTCCGATCCTTCACCATACCTGAAGAGTCCCCATGGTTCCATCCATCTCCGCCCGGATCGCTGGAATGAGGAGGGGAATCCCGACGACGATAGACAGGATCATCAATCACAATATTAGGATCAAAGCCAGTATCCTTCAGACCAGCGGCAAGAGTAGCTGCAAACTCAATATCATCAGCAAATCCCCCAGGCATTTTCTCGGCCGTCGGGCTGACGGGCTTGGGTCCAGGGATGGGCGGCTCTGATTTGGCGCTAACGTTAAAGTCATCTCGATCCCTTCCTGCTCTACCCCAATGGCCCCCACTGACATCGGAACTTGCTTGAGGCTTAGAGCGTGATCTATCAGACTCGGGTTCGTTGGCGGGCTCGGAGCTACTACCGGCGATAGCAGTCGCAATCATTCCCCATGGACTAGCCTGATCAAGTTGAGGCCGGGGCTTATCATTTGAATAAGCTTTGCCGCTTGCAGGTTCGGAGTCAGCTCGAGATTCAGGCCTCTCGACTTCGAAGCTCTTTGTCGAGTTCTCGCCCCAGGTCACAGACTTTGCCGTGGAGGATACAGTAGAAGTTCCGGATGATCTGGCAGAATCACCCTTGGACCCAACGCCGGAGTCGTCGACAGGTTCATCTCTCGCCTTGGACTTGGACCTTGACTTGGACTTCTGCTTCTTATCCTTGTCTTTGCCGTTGTCATTCTCATTCTCTCGATTTCGATTTCGATCTCGATCTCGGTCTCGGTCTCGGTCTCGGTCTCGGTCCTGACTCTTTCCCCGGCTCTTAGCCCCTGACGCAGTCTTATCCTCCACTTCACTTGCTGCCCGGGATACACTGGGTGTCTGCTGACGACTTGGGACCGGTGTCGGATAAACGAGGTTCAGGATGGGACGCTCACGCTCCCGAGATGATTCACGTGAGCGGTGCACACTGGACGACGTGTCTCCCACGTGAAAGCTGTGCAGCTCCTGGGGGTAAATCTTGTTGTCGATCTGGACATCTGCGTCCGGCGCGGGATATGAAGCCCCTCTTGACTTGGCTTCTTCCATCTCAGGAGGTGTGACGATAGCGATGGATCTTGGCTGGGGGACATCATCATATTTATCCATGACGGACTTGTCAGACGACGTTCCGATGCGAGATTGTTGTTCCTCTGCTGCAATCTTCTGAGCTGTCACCAGGTCACGATAATACCGGTCGGCTTCTTCCTGGACGGGGTCCTTGGCTGGCTGGGAGTAGTCCGCGTCTCGCCGGCGCTCGCGTGAGCGTGATCTGGCCCTTTCAACGACAATGGCAGACGCCATCGTTGCAGCAGCAATAGGGGCTGTTGAATGTTTAGCTTGTTCGTAGCTGTCCCATGTGCCAGGATACTGTCCCCGATAATAATCTTGTTGCTGTGGATGATAGCCTTGCGGCGCGTCGCGGGTTACGTTCTTGTAATTTTCGGCCGCGCGTTGGATTTCGAACGAGTCTCTGCGGCTCATCCTAACCTCAGACTGTACCGATCGCGGTGGCTCATCATGGACGTCGTGCTCCCAATCAACCGTCGAAACAGTCGGTTGAAAGGGCCGTGCTGGAGCAGTTGCAGCAGGTACTGAGAATCCCGAGTCATCATCATGAATTTGGAATTGAAAAGGGTCAATGACCGGATGTGAGGGCCTGTATTGCTCGGAAACTTTGTCAGCGGCCCGTTCTTCCTTGCGCCTTTCTTCATGAGCCTGAGCAGCCCGTTCTTGCTTGCGTTTTGCCTCAAGATCCTCAGCAATCCGTTCCTCCTTGCGCCTTTCTTCGCGATCGTCGTGCTTGCGACTCTCCCGCTTGGTGGACTTTGAGGAGCTCCCGCTCTTCGTGCTGCGGTCCCCGTCCCGATCTCGCTCCTTATCTCGATGGTCGCGATCGCTGCGCTTGGGCTTGCGAGAGGACTCCGCTTCAGGATGATGATGATGCTCTACTGTTTTCTCGCGGCGCTTCCGCGGCGCTTCATCTTCTTCGTGACGTGAGTGACGTTTGTGCTCTTTTTCATCGGACTGCTTAGAAGAATGTGAATCTCTCTTGGACTTGCGACTCGGTTCGGGTTCGACATCCTTGTCGCGACGTGTCGAGTCCCGCTCGTGTGTTCGATCTCGGTCTCGGTCTCGAGCTCCATGAGACTCCACGACGTTGTGTTTAGTCTCCTTTCCCTTTTCCTTTCCCTTGGGCTCAACACCCGGCGAAAGTTCCATGGGTTCAGGGAGTCCTTCCTTGCGCTCCGCTCTGCGCTCTTCACGTCGTGCCTCCCGTTTCGAATTACGATCTGAAGCAAGTGCGACAGCTGCGGCCGCTGCGGCTGCAAGCCCCGTAAGCTTGATTCCTGTACCGATTCCAGTCTCATCGGAGCGTGTGTGCGATGGCTTGGTCGTTTCACGCTTGCTCTCATCCTCCAATCTCTCTGCCTGATATACCTTTGACGAGACTGGTACTTTTGGGCTTGGCTGCTGAAGAGGAATAGCGGCTGGACGGGATCGATAGGGAAGATCACGTTGAGAAGCGTAGGTGGTAGACATCGCTTCCACGCCAAACCGATCCGTGTCGGAGGTAAAGCCTTGGCTAGCACCTCGTGCAGGGCCTTGGTGAACGGGTGCAGTCTCGGCGCGGCGCAGATTGTTGAATTGCTGGTGGTCTGCCATCGATTTGCCGTCGTCAAAGCCGCAGGGAGTGTTGATCACCCCCCGAAGAGAATTCTGGGGTCCGAAAAGCCGGGGATCCACGACGGAGCTTTTTCTACCGTTTCCAGCTGAGAGCCTGCTATCTGCTCGTTTGGAGGAGGCGCCAAACAGGCCTACCATGGCGGCCACACCGGCTCCTAAAGCGGAGGTAGACATGCGAGAAGACGACGAAGTCTGAGTGGGCTTGATGGCCTGTGAGACAACTGAGCCATAAGCCAAAGCCGATTCTGCATCACTGAATCTGTCCTCTTCGTCGGATGCATCTTCCCACTCTGAATCATCGCCCGAGTCAGAGTAAGCGCCGTGAGATTGTCTAGAGCTGCCAATACCACGTGATCTGGTGTCGCGTCTCTTTTGACGAACTTCATTCACGGCGGCTGCGGCTGCTGCTAAGCCGGAAGCCTTGAATTTGCCCGAGGTGCGCAAGTCGCGGTCATTCTGCTTCCTGGCAATGCCTGAGAGTTTGCGGCCAATGGCAAGAATTTCTGCATCGGTATTCTCTCTCTTGGAACGGCCGGGTCGGCTGGGGCCAGCAACACTGCTTCTTTCGTATTCATTGATCCTTTGACGGTCCTTGCCTGCGGTTTCGTGTGCTTGGAAGCTTCCAGAGGTCGCGCGGCTCTTGTAAATCGAATTCCGGGTTTTTCTGCGAGCGATGAAACCAGTCCCATAGGCAAGGTCGGAGTTAACAGAAGAGGATGACGAGTTCCCAAAGTATAGCACGCGACGCTTGTTGATGAGACCGCTCCTTCGACGACGAACACGACGCTCTGAAGGCGCTCGCCAGAACGTTCCGAGTATGCCTCCAAATCGGGTCTTGTCAGGGTAATGTCGCGAGATGTCGAGGAATGAAGATGCGGAGCTCGATGTGTATGAGCCTGAGCTTTCTGAGGCGGCTCTCTGTCTGAAGGAGCGCTGCTGCTCGTGATCGTCCTGCCATTCTTCATCTCGTCCCCGGTCGCGAATGCGGTCTTGGTCGCGGTGGGTGCCTCTGTCCACATCCTTGTCTCGTTCTCTCTCGCGCACTATATCCCTGTCTCTGTCCCTTCCTGGAGCGTCACCATCGCGAGTCCTCGTTATAATAGTTTCTGTTGGTGCCGGAATAGATGAGTAATATTCTGGGTAGTTAGAAGATGAAGGCACATTCGGATTCAGGTTGACGTTGGTGTTCATGTAGATATTTGAGTCTCTGTTCATCATGGGCTGAGGCGGAACGAAGGTGAGGTCCTCGCGCGAGTCTCGCCTCACATCTCGCTGTCGCCTCTTAGAGCTCTCGGGGCTCTGGCGGCGGTGATCTCGCATCATGGCTGCCGCTGGGTCGGCCTGCGAGGGCGGTGATGCATTTGCCTCTGGCCTTGTTGTGGCGTGTAGTTTTGGCCTGGAGGTGGGGGTCAGCTTAACGGTTAGGCAAGGTAAGACGGGACAAGGCACGAAGAAACCATACGTATGCAGAAAACGGGCAGCATGAAAGATGGCAGAATGATGAGGCTTGCGATAATGATAGCAGCGATCTTGGACGGCGCAAACTGGAATGTTTTGATTTTGGGCTGAAGCTCAGGCGTTGGTCGGCCGCACTGCCCGCATGGGTTTGGGACTTTAGGTTCCTCTCCGTCAATGCGCAACACAACACCCTGGTCCGTCTTCCAGAGGTGCAGCACTGCAGAATGGCGGTGGCTGGGACAACAACACCAGCCAGACCAGTGACCGCAACGTCACTGGTCAGACAGTAGACTGCATCTACACGACCAATGACGAGACCCCAAGTCGGCGATTCTTCACCTTAACTCCGTAAAAGTGGGACACGCAGTCGTAGGAGGACTCAGAAGGAGGTACCTAGGTACCTCCTACTACTCCGTACCTAGAGGTACATACCTCATGCAATCAAGAAACGACCGGTCGACCAGCGGTGTATGACATCGCCCATCGTCAATAATACATCAAACATTCACATGCATCGATGGCAGCCGGGCATGTGTAAAGCAGCGGTCGCCGCTCTTCCATCAAATCGATGCCAGCCTGACCCTGCAATCCTGCTCCATGACGTTGACGGCCCTGTCTCCAAAATTGACGCCATCCATCGTCGCTTGCTACCGCGCGCTGTCACAACGCGAACAATCATTACAAGGGTCTGGAAGAATAACCGACCAACTGGCCAATGTAGAGATTGCTCACTGAATCGCGCGATCGATCTCATCGTCTGGGCTTGGTAGGTACATATATGTACATACCATACGACTTCCTCGCCTCAGCCTTGCTGTGAGTGACTCGTGAGCTACATACCTGTAGTTACACGCGCGGCCGTAACTGATGTAATTACCTAGCAATCGTGGGAGAGTCCAGGTGGGCTAGATTGTTCATTTGCCATCAACGTCTCGACTTGCTCTTGTTTCATCTAAATCGAGTTATTACTATTTTCTCATCGGTAATACAGCTGGACGGACTGCGACTGTTTCAAGATTTCTATTTCATCACGTCGTGATGGGGTCTTTTTATCTTTTTTATGGTTTTTTATTGCGGTCTTCAAACCTCCTGAGTCCTGAATTTGCCCCGGCAACGTTACAGGAGCGGTCGGCTCTCACTGCGTGCATGCACGATCACCATCACAAATTACCTTGACGAGTCCCAATTCAAACGATGTAAGAAGCCTTCCACGAGAGAAACTTGGCGTAGCATGTAAATGCAAATCACGTTCGCTGCATGGCGACGGGTGCCCCCCGCGACACAGGCGCGGAAGCCACGGGTGTTCCGGAAGCGGCACGGCTCTTTGGTGGACATGATTGGCTGTGCGATCGGCATGGAGCCCGGATCGCGCGGACCAGACTTGGGAACAAAGACACGACAACTCCAGTCAACAAAACTTCCAGACAATCGCATCTCGTTCCTGCGCTGCACGATTTTGTCCTTTACAAACGAACTCACGGCCAAAAATCACGATATCCATCACGACATCGTCCTCACCGCAGCGCGCGTAGTCGATCGAAACGCTCCCCGATGCGAGCATCCAAACTACACCACCCCCACGTCGTCGAGGTGTAGAGCCGACTTGACAATGACGACAACGTTGGTGGGAAGGGCATCGATACGGGGAGGGACTGAGACGGGGCGCATGATTCTGCTGAATTTCTGTGCGATCGGAATCACGTACGTGTCTTGCCGTGGTGCTGTCGTGCTTCCTTGCAATGAGCGGAGGGATCGTCTAGTATCCGACGTTAATGCCGTGGTGTAGCTTTACATGGATCGTCGAAATGACGTGTAAGTCTGCCCGCGCATCCCCTTGCGAATGAAGAATACAGAGAAATCAACCGCTTACGATCATCATGATGCTTCCTCCCTCCAGACTGCACCCCGTACCTCCTCAATCTCGGCCTCACAAAGTCCAACACGTCCCTCATCTGGCTCGCCGGCCCGCTCTCCGGACTCCTCGTCCAGCCCATCATCGGGGTAATATCTGATGAAAACACATCCAAATGGGGTCGAAGACGGCCTCTGATGGTCGCGGGTGCCCTAATCGTGGCGTGCTGCCTCATCGTGCTGGGCTTCACCAGGGAGCTCGTCGGGCTGGTCCTGTCACGGGATAGCCCCTCGGCGAGGGCTCCCACGCTGGTCCTGGCCGTCTTGTCCATCTACGTGCTCGATTTCGCCATCAACGCCATCATGTCGTGCTCCAGAAGCCTGATTGTGGATGTGCTCCCACTGGAGAAGCAGCAAGAGGGCGCCGCGTGGGCAAGCCGCATGAATGCCGTCGGACACATCATCGGCTACAGCGCCGCGGCTCTCAACTTGCCTAGTCTCCTGGGCGCAACGCTCGGCGCGACGCAGTTCCAGCAACTCACCGTCATTGCCATATTGGCTATCCTGTCCACCACGGGCATCACCTGCTGGGCCGTCCGGGAACGCGTCCTCGTGTCCTCCAGCCGCGCCCACGGCGCCGGTAGTAGTAGTTCCGGAATACAGAACCCTCTCCGAGTCCTGCGGCACATCTACTCAACTGTGCGTGGTCTACCGCCGCGCGTCCGCGCCATCTGCTGGGCCCAGTTCTGGTCCTGGATCGGCTGGTTCCCCTTCATGTTCTACAGCACGACGTGGGTAGGCGAGACGTATTTCCGGTACGATGTCCCTGCGGAGGCGAAGCAGTCGCAGCACAAGGACGATGCCCTGGGCGAGATGGGCCGTATTGGAAGCAGTGCCCTCGTTCTGTATTCGACTGTGACGTGCGTGGCCGCGTTTGTGCTGCCCATCTTGGTCAAGTCCCCAGACGAGGAACGCTACACGGCGAGACCACCACCAGTTGTGGCCGGGCTCCTGACGAAACTTCAGGCAATGAAGCCCGATTTGTTGACTATGTGGATTGTGGGACATTGCATGTTTGCGGGGACCATGGTCTTCGCGCCGTTTGCGACGAGTTTTCGCTTTGCGACCGTCTTGGTTTGTCTGTGTGGAATGTGAGTTGTGCCATCTACACGAACTGATGGGCTTCCTTTCTCGTTCAAGCCCCATCGCTGCCCTCCCCCCCCCTCCCCCTTTTTTTTTTCAACTACAGGTCCTACTATTTTCCAAGTCTTTCCCTCTTCAAGTTCCCATCTTTATGAGTCCTCCATGATTGACAAACCCTTCCAGACCATGGACCATCGCCGGCTGGGCCCCCACAGCCCTCCTCGGCATCGAAGTCAACAAAATGACATCAGACAGCACCAGACGCCTCTCCCACGACCACGATCACGACCACGACCCCGACGTTAACCCCTCCTTTTCCCCCGACATAGAACTCGCCTCCCTCGAGACGCCCCCTTCATCTAGCCTTCTCGGCAACGGCCACGGTCCGGAATCAGCCGCCCCCGGAGGAGAATTATCAGGCATATACTTTGGCATCCTCAACATCTACACCACCATTCCCCAGTTCATAGGCTCTCTGATCGCCGCCGTGGTGTTTGCGATTCTGGAGCCCGGCAAGAGTAAAGAGTTGGCAGGCGGGGCCGGGGAGGGTGATGAGAAGGCTGCGTTGCCGGACGCGAATGGGCCGAATGCGATTGCTGTATGTTTGTTTATTGGGGCTATTTGTGCGCTTGGGGCGGGGTTTGTGACGATGAAGTTGAGGAATTTGTGATGTGCTGTTGTCTGCGTGACTGCGTGCGTCTGTATGTTTGTGTGCAATGTGTAATTACACATGTGTATATATTTGTACCATAGATGAGTCGGATAGGTGAATAGAGGGTCAAGGTGGCTGGCCCTCTTTACCTCTGGAAGTTGATGACCAGATTACTGGAAAGCTGTATCAATCTTTATTGGCATACCTGTTTAAACTGTCTGATTTGGCTTCGAGGAGTCTGATCTGGAGTTTGGGTCCGATTGCATCCCGAGTATTGTGGTGCTGCTTGAAGAAGTGGTGAGTGAGTACGCACGTATGAGGTACCTAGTATGTGAGCAATCACATCGCCATACCGACACTTTTTTTTTTATTAACACCGCGACGCTAAGTGCGAGGCTATGCCAGAGAGCCTAGAGGGTATGCAATCGAGATCGTCAACAATATCATATGGATACAAATGGTAATGTCTATGTTGGTGCGATATGCGTCCTGGTAGCGTGCACAAATATTTACGTCATATACAACCACTATTTGCGCTTCTGTCGTTCCATGGCTTTCATGGCTTTCATTTCCAGAACTGCTATATTGCGCCTACCACACGTCGTCACAGGCAATGTATCTACATAGTACATTCACATTACTCTCAGTTGTCTACGCAAAGCACGAGAACTGAATTCCTGCAATAACCTATATCTATCGTTCTCACACCGTCCTGTCACGACACGTCAGGGAATCGCGACGTCGTAAATCTCCAGGGTAGGCATTCATGCCGAGGTTCACCTCCCCCCAGCATCCAGGATCCAAGCCAAAAGAGGAAATCAGCTCCTTGACATGTCCATTCGAGTCCGCTGTATCGTCATTCTAGTCATATCCAAGTCCAGAAAGCCATAGCAAGTCTCACTACTTTTCCGCATTCAGTCTCGCTTCCGATCTCGACCCGCCGGACCCGAGCATCTTCTTCTTTGTCACGCAGTCAATGTATGTACGTCGTTCTGTTTTGCGCCGGGTCATGTCTCAAGATTGTCTAATCCCGACGCCTTTCGCCGAACACGAATCGAAGGTCTTATTAGGGTGGAGGGCAAGACTCAAGAGGTCTCTTCTTGGGCTGATTCTGACGAGCGTCAGCATGATACGGCGGGGCTCGGGAACGGGGGGTCCCGATTGTGTACGCGTTGCTCAACAGCCGCATGTTGTGGAATATGTACTTGTTTCTTGGTGCCTATCCTGCCTCGATGGGTTGGTCCCTTGTAGATTCTTCACGCTTTGCCGCGTGGGGATCGTGGCTGTCGTACCCTTTTCATGTTAAGACTTCGGCTGTGCTCATGTCTACATCTGGACGTCTCGGCAAACTCACGCCGAAAATGGCCACTATGTATTGTGCTGTGCGTGCTGTGGTGATGCGTGACGTGTCTGTTTTCCCGATTTGTGCAAGTTGTGACTGCTTGTACCTGCTTTGTACTACAACAATCTCGATCGGGTCTCGCCGTATCCCACATTCTTCTCAGGTTGTTTTCCTTTTACTTCTTCTCTTATTTTCACGGAGTCAATGTACCCTGGGGGACTAGACCCCTGCGCGAATAAATGGCCTTGGACACGAGACCAACGGTTGCTTCGTCACCAGTCAGTCAGTCGGCCACTCCGAATTCCGAAACAAACGTTTTTAGAACTGGGTGGAAGGAGAAGGCTATGGCCATGACAAACAGGGTTCCTGAATCTCTGAAGAAACTTGAGCCATGGTCACCGTATTTTTCTCACACGATCGTAAGTCATGTCGCTGACCGAGTCCCAGAAGCAAAACGGGGAGTGGTATCACCTGACTT
>QEQW01000149.1:0-47691 GCA_004016085.1 Claviceps quebecensis
GGTTCGAGACGTTTGATGGTTCGAGACGTTTGATGGTTCGAGACGTTTGATGGTTCGAGACGTTTGATGGTTAGAGTTCTAAGATGGATGATAATAGAATCCATATCATATATAAAGTCATCGGGCTGTGAGCTACTCATGATCACCACCTGGCACCAAGTCACGCGTGGAAGCACACACTTGTATCGGACCGCAAGGCCACACGAAAGATATGCACAATAGGAGTAGGTGCTTCACGCACGTCGCACATAAACAATGGGATCGTATTCATATATATACAAGTGTCATGGCAGTCATGCTCGGGAATCGGTTGTTGTATGGTTGAAGTACAAACGGACCGAGGTGACAGGTCACATATACTGATAGTCTGATCCCACCAATTCCTGTACTTAGACTTGAGATCGCAGGATAACACAACCACTGATCATTTTTCTCTGCCATTTTCTCACAATAAAGAGTGTACTGACAATTCCAAGCTTGAATAGCCACCATGCACGCCGTATGAGACAGCAGAAACCTCCAGCACCTCTGAGTCGTCGCGTTGATACAATCAGCAGTATCGCCGCACCTGCAGCACACACGGCACTGCGCTGTGTCGCAGGCCAAACTGAGTCTCTGAGACCTCTCAGAGAAAGGATCTCCAACCTCAATGATCCTCAAACTCAAACTCGGCTGGCGAAATCCGGCCAAGCCGCTAATTAGGTGGTTTTCTTGGCGAACCGACGAGCCTGACAGACTCCAGAGCAGGCAGCTGCCAGCCTCAAAACCTTCTAAAGAGAGGTGGGCTTCTACAAGATACGTTCGATACTTGCAGGATCGTAGAACAGAGATCATAGATGAATCATCATATCATGAGAGTTAAAGCACTAAGCAAAAGAACATCGACATCGGACACCCTGGTGTAACTCATACGATCAACGTTGGTATTGACAGCCGGAGAAAACTTAGACGATGGCGAGCATACAGTATACGGCCAACATTGCAGTGCACTCAAGCCGGTGCGAAGCGGCGAAATGCAAGCAGCAAGTCGATGGATTCATGAAAGTTGCAGTTTGCGGAATAGACCCAAGAAGTTTCCGTGAAAAAGCATTTGTTCTGATATTGCTGGCCTCATTCAGTTCGAAACTGTCACTAAAAGTCTCAAAAGGAAGGACCTCGTGACACTGGACAGCATTTTCGCAGCTGCGAGAATTGGGCTCCCGCTCCGAGCTTGATGGACACTGGACCGAAGAGAGATGACAAATCGCTCGACGCTTCCGTGACCAGAGTCGTGACCACATGAGCATGTAGGTGTCATCTCGTGACCTCGTCAGGAACAATAGGGCCGACGTCTTTTATGTTACAGCCGATGAACAGGTCAATCAATAAGATCACCACAAGAATACCACAGTGAACTGTGAGGCCAGTGGCAACATAAATACAATATTTGAGCTTTTCCTGTTCAGCTCCATACGGTCGTCAGTCACTGCGTCTGAGCGCTTGGGGGGTGTGCATAATAATGGGGGCGTGTGCGTGCCTCCTTCCAGAGTGTGGCAGAGTCCAATCTATTGGACGATCTCGTTAGCAGATGAGTCCTTTCTCACTTCCCGATGCTCACAGATAGAGCTTCTCCCTATCGACGTACAGATCGGTCGTTTAGCTCCGTAGAACAGAATAGGTACCTAGATTGACTGTCATACAAGTGAGAGTTATGAGCGAGGGCGCAGGGTCACGATTCCCGCGGCGTGAGTCAGAAGTGAGAATAGTAGATCGACGAAGCGAGATAACACGCAGAACGGAGGACATCTCCGGACGCCAGACACCTGTCACCTCTGCCTGTCTGAGGTATGTATCTAGGTACTTGTATATAAAGACAGGCTCCTGGCTCCCCAAGAACTCAGAGTCAGTGCTCCGGAGGCCCACATTTGGTAAATTGGTCACTTACAAGTTACAGAGGGTGCGGCGCCGCTGTCCGCACGTACCAGCAGTTACATACTTGAGATCTTTATGTACCAGGTACATACCTACCTACCTACCTGTAGTAGGTGCAGGAAGGCTGAGGAGCGTTCGCCGTTCAAACTTCAATGTTGTGCTACCTATATATGATATATATGTACCTACGTGCCTAACTTTTACTTCCTAAGGTTAAAGAGATACCTGGTTGAAAACTTGAGACTAAGTGAGTACCTAGGGAGTTAGCCGATGCTATGCAGCATGCTTACATATGTAACCAGCTGCTACAACTGGAAGGTAACAGAGACTGAATCATTCTTCTGAAAACAAAGAAACATCATCTCTAATTCTGTGTCGGGAAAAAAAGGAACGGTAACAAAGAACAACCTCAAATATGGCAGTCAAAGCCGCAAACACAAATTGGCACACGCCAGAAAGCCTGGAAATAAATGCCAACAAGTCTCACAAGCAAATACATACTGTATTAGCTTCCGCCAACTTTGAATACCTTCAACAGATCGCGCTTCTCACCCGTAACGCTGGAGATGGTAGCTCAGCAAGCGACGTCACTTGTATCACTTGTACCATTGATACGAAGTCTTTTACATATGGCATGAACAATCTAGTGCTCAACGTCGCCTTCTCTGACGATGTTTGCTGGATTGCTAGGATTCTTTACGCTCCAGTAGATCCATCACCATCTTACACCCGCCGCCATGAGGTTGCTATGCTGAGTGAAATCGCAACCATGAGAACGCTAAAGAGTCGTACGACCATACCGGTTCCGGAAGTCTTCGCCTTCGATGTTTCGCCGTCCAATGAATTTGGCTTTCCATACGTCCTTATGGAATGTCTCGAGGGCCAGACTCTCCAACAAAACATGGCAAGGCAAGTACCTGCCGAATACAAACAGCACGTTGCATCTCAGTTGGCGGATGTCTTGTACCAGCTGGAGAATCTGACGTTTGATCAACTTGGACGAATCTGGTGCGGCGAAAACTGCGATGAGCCCCCTCGAATCATTCCATGGTGGTCAAGCGATGGATCTTTGGCAACTCCACGCGCCCAAACATCGCTAGAGTGGTTCTACGAGCATAGACAGATTCAGAACCGGTCCGCCCTTGAGGAGCATGCAGATGACCCGGAGTGGAGAGCCGCTTGCTGGATTCTGAAGCAGGCTACATCTCACATTATAATTGAGGACAGGCTTCATGGTCCCTTTCCCTTATGCCACTTCGACCTGCATCACGGAAACCTTCTTTTCGATGACGAGTACAACCTGACAGGAGTGATTGACTGGGATGGGGCTGCGACCGCCCCTCTAGAGCGTCTGGCTGTTTCGCCAGAATTCATTACATTCCCTGGCATATCGGATGAAAAGAACCAAGTCATTCTCGACTTCCGAGCTACCGTTCGTGACTGTTTGCAGGAGCTTGTCAGTAAATCGGAGCAAGCAACACCGACGAAGAAGAATCAGACGACGCTGTCTATGATACTGGGTTCCAAACAGGCCGACATCACTCACCGATGCACCTACAGTCGCCCGTACCGGGCATTTTGGGATGGTCAAATGATAGCTAAACTCATCTACGGAGACCATGTGTCGTGGGAGCAGCTCGTCACAGTGTACGGAGAAGTCAAATACTACAATTACTAATTCGGCTAGAATTAGAGTCTAGAGACAACGTGAAATCGCTCTTTTTGCTACAGTCTGGGCTGAAGGTCGAAGCTCCTTCTGTGCAAGGTCAAATTTCCAATCTTAGCCATATCAACACTCTATGAACGCCTCTTCAGAGAAAGCATCAGAGTTAGACAAACCTTGTCTCAAGACTATGGGCTCCTCCAGATTCCAATACTATTGCTTTCCTGCCGGCGTCCCAGCGCTCGGCATGCGCAAGTGCCATTCTTCGTTCCGCCAAAACATACAATGAATACAGGTCGACACCCGGAAAATTATGTGCTAGGACCCTGACGATACGTGGGTTGTTGATTCAATCTATGAGCTCTCTTGAGTCTTGCGTAAGACTCCATGACTGCTTCAAATCGTGAAAATGGTCGTCATAGCAGCTAGGAAGTGCCTCAAAGCGTGCTACACGTGTAGACACACTCGCCCACCCTCGAGACATTCCAGCCGGGAGACGCCGTGCATTGACGGCGACCGCACAGCGTTTTCCGGTATAGCGTTTGCCGCACATTCGAGATTCACTCCGCGCTCCTGGTATAGAAGTCATAGAGCAGGAATCAGGAGCGCGGGGGGGACACTGGATAGAGCCCCGAAAGTATGGACACAGTTGCGAGAGTCAGTGATATTCGGGATATTCAGGCGGTCCGAGAACCGATCTGGAGAGCCAACTGGGAGCGGTTGTCTCGTGGCAGTTGAGGACTCTGAGGCCATCTCGATGCAATGAAATTCTGCCCTTGCTTTGGGAGACTCTCCGGGCGCAACATTTCTGGCACTGTTACAGTGCGCCACGTGCGCGCTAGCTGCGGCTACGTACAGCGCGATGTACCTAATTTAGGTTGTAGTTGTAACTTGTGCCTCACAGTGGCCACGTCCGCATGTGCTGTTGAGGGCAGCGATTCCAACAGTATTTAATAAGGTCTGGAGATGCCCCCCCGTGTCCTGCAATCGGCCTCAATACGGTGTGACCTTATGTCTTTCTGTCTCACGTGGTGCAAGTGTGCTTTACACGTTTGTGAGTCGTGATAGTACGGAGTACGTAATCACGAATCGCGGAAGGGATCCATCCCGTCATCATCCACGCGTGACGCATACCAGGTACAGTATTCAGTGTTCACACTACATTTAAAGCCAAAGAAATTGTCGCATTCATGCACAGCATTGCTTGTGGACATATCGATACCTGACGAATGATGATGTCGCTGCTTCGGCTTCCTCCAGAGATTGTGCTCAGCATCTTCCGCTTGTTGGG
This sequence comes from Claviceps quebecensis, assembly GCA_004016085.1. NCBI lineage: Eukaryota > Fungi > Ascomycota > Sordariomycetes > Hypocreales > Clavicipitaceae > Claviceps > Claviceps quebecensis. The sequence goes on from QEQW01000149.1 coordinate 4,866, forward strand.
CTCGGCGTTTCTCCGTCGGGACGTTCGGCGCCTTCTCGTCTCCAAATGGTGGTATGAATTGGCTTGGCCAGTCTTCTACCAAGATCTCAGATTACGTGCAGGATCGCTTCAGAGTTTTGTTCTAGCTACAAAAAGCGTGGACCTACTTCATTCAATACGCAAGAATGTACGGACAGTGAAGCTTGTCCTCAATGGCTTTGAGGATTGGCACTCCATACTCTCAGCCTCCAATGCAGCAGGATCAACTGAAATCGACCTTCAAGTTGTCGATACATGGACGTCTAAGGTGAATGGACATGTCGCTGCTCTTGCCGGCATACTTCAACACTGTACAGGTTTGCGCCTCCTCAAAGTTGAAGCACGGCCGGAAACCCATCCCCTCCAACTAAACCTGCAGCGACGGGATTATCTGGCGCCATCGCCTCTCGCCAGCCTGTCGTCTCTCAGCCAACTGACTTGCCTCGAAATTGATGCAGCCGGCACACGTCAGATGGACGATAATGACGCTCCCAAGGTACACCTTTGCAGCAAGATCCGTACGATGCTTCCAACTCTTCGTCGTTTGCGCTGCCGGATGAATAGTATTTGTCCCACGATATTTGATGTCTCAGCGGGCAGCCTGCCTCTTGCTCTAGAAGATTTTATCGTCAACCTGAGTCTTTCAGACATCCGTGGCTCAGATACTTGATACCGCTACCCAAGCCGCTGCGAGGCACTTCCCGGCGACAATTTTCCACGATTGAAGACAGATATGGAATCTTGCGTCAGAAAGCTTGTACCACTAATGAAGAACCCACGTATCGTCAGGGTCCTGTCGCATACTTTTCCGGGGATGAAGCTACATTCCTTGGATGTTTTGACAGGACGAAGAATGGAAATTGAGCCTAACGCGCCCCGGGATGCGGACGAGGAAGAAACAGTATTGGATGAGCCCACAGTCTTGACACAAGATGCGTCTGACTACGGTTCCTCATCTGATGAGTCCTCTTGGTAGAGTGTTGATATTTCATATACCCAAGATTGGAAATCTGACCTTATACAGAAGGGGCTTCGACCCAGACTCAGTTTCAGGCGATCCTTGATTCTAGCCTAATGAATAATATCTAGCTTCTCTGTACGCCGCGATGTGCTGCTGCCGAGACACACGGTCTTCGTAAACGAGGGAGGATAGACGCCAAATCGACCGTCCCACACTGCCCGTACCGGGGCAACTGTAGGTATCGTTGAGTAAATACTGTATCGGCTTGTTCGAACCGAGCATCTTGGGAAGCGTCGTTTTTCTTGTTTTTGGTCGGTCTGATTTGCTCTGATTAACTGACAAGCTCCTGCAAATAGTCACGAGTATGTAGCAGCTTGGAAGTTGACAATGATTTGGTCTCCATCATGCGGTATGCCACCGTTCAATCTGACGAACCGTCGGACGTTCTGGGGCAGTCGCAGCACCACTCCAATCCTTAGGGATCACTCGGAAGTTGGAACTCCAGTCAGGATTACTCCGTAATTGTACTACCTACATTGACAATGATCATAACTCGTCAATCATTCGTGCGTGTATCATCAGAACTTAGGAGCAATGCCGCCCATTCGGACACAAAGTCAAAAACCAAGAGGAATCTCGGCGCTTCCAGGGCTCGGGTACGCCCCAGAAGGCAGGCTCAAAGCTCACGAGCGCGCAACAGATGTGGCTCATTACGAGACAAACTCGACGGCACAGGTTCAAATCAATACAGCTTTACCATAAGAGCGCAGGCTCTCCAGGACTCAGATGAGAAGGAAATACTTCGACTAGAGATCCTCTGAGGCCTAAGCCTTTATTGCGTTTTGAATGGAAGACATTTCCGTTCCAAGTCCCTTATCGGGCCCTCGTCACACTCACAACAGGCTGGACAGTGTGTACTATTCCATTGTCAGCGTACAGCCAAATAGAACGTCAGAATAAGGCTCATACATTGAAAATGGTCAGGGCCATCAGGCTACCTAGTTAGCCATCCCGCAATCGGGCCAGTCACAATCGCACGGAGGCAGAGCAGTGAGCCTGTGGTGGCACAACCAGCATTGCGGAAAAGTGTCTGGGATTTCCTCGCGAGACATTCGTTCCGGCGAATCAGACTTTGACTCTTCTGATGCCGGAGGCCATGGATCGGCTGGTGCGTGGATCGGCTGGTACAGGACACCATGGATCGGAAGACGTTGTGTCGAGGGACACTGGTTCTGGAGGCATTGTCTCGGAAGGGACTGGTTCGGGAGACAATGGTCTTGGAGTCGTTGTAAGTGCAAGCAAAGACACTGGTTCGAAAGGCATTGTCTCGGAGGTTACTGGTTCGGGAGACGTTGTTCTGGGACTGGAAGACATTGCGAGTGAAAGCACTAATGATATAGGTCTCAGATAATCTGTAACAAAATGGGATGAGTTAGACTTGTGTGAAGGCTCGAGTTGTGTGAGTGTGAGGAATTATCCTCAATATATGTAGTCAACGCGCTAGTTGTCACTGGTCAGCCGTAGGGTGGTATGAGCACCCATTGTCAAGGCAGATCCAAAATCCAAATGCGTTTATTACTCTGCTCCGGCGGTCGACATACGACGTGCTGTAGCCTGTAAGCCTCCCCGGGCGCCGACGGCTTCCAAGTTTCAACCGCAGCCAATCTGTCTGCTGCCCTGGTACGCAAAGATGGCGTATTCATATCCGACCTGTGACTCGTCGTTTTGGGAGCCATCGGTTTATCCAACGTCTTCTTCTCGTCTTGTCTCAGTGAACCAAGCAAGATCTTGTTCTTCGTCTTTCTGGACATCCGTCTGAACTTTGTCCGGAAATCCGCCCCCAGCGGTCTTCCTAATGGCGAATACTCAGTTTCTTTTTGGTGAACACCACCGCATACTGCTTACATTGTCAGGCAGTAACGAAGCATGCAGCCTCGCCCTTCGGAAGGCCTCCCTTGGGATGGCGAGCATCAGCCGTTTGACTTGGGTAGTCATCTGTGTAGGTAGTAATGTACATACATATGTACATACATGCACCTACGTACCCGGGAGTGTGGGACGAATTCCCCGGACAAGTGGCAGAGACCGAAGCATGTGATAGCCGTGCCTTCGCACTCGCCACCGGACGAGCATCACGAATGTTACACATTATTCCTGACAGAAAGTAGATAGTGTTGGTCCTTGGATTCCTTGCCGTGCGCTGATTGCTTAACTTCTTACTTAAGTTACTCAAGTCAGTGATCGGTCAGCTCGCACAGGCGCGTACAGTTGTTAAAGGACCGGAGTGCACTGTGCGCCGTTCGGTGATGGCCAACCTTACAAGTTACACCCCTCCCTCTTTCTTCTTTCATTACTTCTTCGATAGCTTCCATGAATACTTGATTGTTATTTCCGCTCACACATTGCGTATACGCACCCTCGAAATATAAATTCTAGCGGGTAGCCCCATAGGTCGAGTGGAAAAACAAACGCCTAACCGCGTTCTTTGAAGCCACTTGTGAGTATTGTGCAACTTATCTACTCCTCTTCAAGCGCAAGAAATAGTCGACGATAGAAATACCAGCAATTACATACTGTCGCCAGTCACAGGAGCATTGTCGAGACCACACGTCACTGCTCATCCAGAGGATACGACTGGACTGAACAATCTGGGTAACGAATCACTCGTCTCGACTCTCAACACGTAAAAATATCGTTCTAATTCTGTTTCCGCGAAAGAAATCCGAACGGTAACGAAAAACAACTCAACTATGGCAGCCAAAAGCATAAACACAAATTGGCACACGCCAGCAAGCCTGAACATAAGCGCCAATAAGTCTCACAAGCAAATACATACTGTATTAGCTTCCGCCAACTTTGAATATCTTGAGCAAATCGCGCTTCGCATCCGTAACGATAGAGATATAGGCTCAGAACGTGGCGTCACTTGCGCCATTGATACAGGGTCGTTTACATATGGCATGAAAAACCTAGTGCTCAACGTCGCCTTCTCTGACGATGTTTGCTGGATTGCTAGGATTCTGAAGGCCCCAGTAGATCCCTCTTACACCCGCCAACATGAGGTTGCTATGCTGAGCGAAATTGCAACTATGAAGACACTGAAGAGTCGGACGACCATACCGGTTCCAGAAGTCTTCGCATTCGATGTTTCGCCTTCCAATGAATTTGGCTTTCCATACGTTCTATTGGAATGTGTCAAGGGCAAGACTCTCGAATCCACCATGGCCCAGCAAGTACCTGCCAACTACAAGCTGCACGTTGCATCTCAGGTGGCAGATGTCTTGTACCAGCTAGAGAATCTGACGTTCGATCGACTTGGACGAATCTGGTGCGGCGAAAACTGCGATGAGCCCCCTCGAATCATTCCATGGTTGCCAAGCGATGGATATCTAGCAACTCCACGCGTTCAAACATCGCTAGAGTGGTTCTACAAGTATAGACAGAAACAGAACCGGCGGGCTCTTAAAGGGCATGCCGATGATCAAGAGTGGAGAGCCGCTTGCTGGATTCTGAACCAGGCTACATCTCACATCATAATTGAGGACAGGCTTCATGGTCCCTTTCCCGTATGCCATTTCGACCTACATTACGGAAACCTTCTTTTCGATGACGAGTACAACCTGACAGGAGTGATTGATTGGGATGGGGCTGCGACCGCTCCTTTAGAACGTCTTGCTGTTTCGCCAGAATTCATTACATTCCCTGGCATATCGGATGAAAAGAACCAAGTCATTCTCGACTTCCGAGCTACCGTTCGTGACTGTTTGCAGGAGCTTGTCAGCAAATCGGAGCAAACAACACCGACGAAGAAGAAAACGACGACGCTGTCTATGATACTGGGTTCCAAACAGGCCGACATCACTCACCGATGCACCTACAGTCGCCCGTACCGGGCAATTTGGGATGGTCAAATGGTAGCTAAACTCATCTACAGAGACCATGTGTCGTGGGAGCAGCTCGTCGCGGCGTACGGAGAAGTCTAATATTACAATTATTGATCAGACTAGAATGCGAGACAATATGAACTGCTCTTTCTGGCATTTGCTACAGTCTGGGTCGAAGCTCCTTCTGTTAAGGTCAGGCTTTCAATCTCAGGTATACATACCAACACTCTACCACACCAGACTCCAGAGGACTCATCAGATGAGGAATCAGAGTCAGAACTCAGACAATCTTGTCTCAAGACTCTGGGCTCCTCCACTATCGTTACTCCCCCGTCGCATCGCAGAGCGCGGTACGCTTAAGTTCCGTTCTTCGTTCTGTCAAACCATCCAAGGAGCGCAGCTTCATCGTTGGAAGATTATGTGATAAGACCCTGACGATACATGGGTTGTGCTTCAGCTCAACGTCATCGAAAGTAGGAGCTCTCTTGCGTAAGATTCCATAGCGCGATCGCTGATGACTATGTATGTGCTCTGTACGTGTGCATGATTCCATTACTCCCTACAATCCATCACATAACTAACTCAAGCCCTCAGCCATCGTTCCATTTGTTGCAGGTCATATCTGTCCTGAATCATTTATGCTTTCAGCTCACGGTCGTTCACCATTCAGGATGCTCCCCAAACCAATGCCCAAGGGCGAAGATGAGGTCCTTGGGCTTTCCGGAGAGCAAATACACCTAACTGACCTTGACTCCTCTTTCGCATCTAAAGGCTGACCCAATATGACAATGCCACCGACGAGAAGGCTCCGTGTGGTGTGCTCTACGTGCTCTTCCTATCTATCGTATTTATAATTAGATACTGGGTAAGTGTGACAAGGGCCAATGTTTGGGCCTTGCAACTCAGAACTGATGAATCTCAATCTTAGAATGCAATTTCTCGACCATTGGAATCACCGCCTTCAACGGCCATTGACTCACATGCGCTGATTGCCCAAGTTACTCCGTAAGTGATCGGTCAGCTCGTACGGGCGCGTACAGTGTGAGGCCTATTAGCTCTACCCGTTCACGTGCAACGTAGAGGCGCTGATGGTCGAGGTGATGGCCAACCGTCTGTCACTCTTTCTTTCTCTCCTTTTATTATTTCTTTGACAGCTGCCATGAATACCGTATACGCTTGATTGTCATGCCCGATCACACATTACGTATACACGCACCCTCGCGAATACATCCCAACACTTCAAGTTTCAAGAGCTGTTTTTTTCTATATCTCTGAGTACTTTGGAGCCTGTCTCTTCATACACACTACCCCAGACAGATGTATCCTCCGTTCTGCTCCTGTAAGTGTAATCTGACTTACGCGGTTTAACTCACGTGTATCTCATGTGGTGGCAGTGCCAGTGGTGCAACCGTGCTTCCACGTGTGACAGGACGTACGCAATCACAAGTCGCGGAAGGGATCCGCTCGGACAGTGAATATCGACGCATACCTAACAGGTAGGTAATCATGACATTACATTGCAGCAACAGGACGGTGACCTGCCACTTTCAGGCACAGCATTGGATGCGGGCATATCAATGCCCCAAGAATGATGTCGATGATGTCGCTGCTTCGGCTTCCTCCAGAGATTATGCTCAACATCGTCCGTTTGCTGGGCTCGACGTTTTTCCTTCAGGATGCTCTACACGGTCATCGATTTGGATTTGTCGGAGCCGATTGATGGAGAAGTACCTGATGCCGTGGATGTTCACATACAAAAGGGAAAAAGAAAAGTGGGAGGATGAGAGAGAAAATGAACGTTTTGCTCCAGAGAGTAAGGCGTTGCTTGCAGTTTTGTTGTCTCCGATTCGAGAATATTGATCGTTGAGATTATACGCTGCTTTAATAGAGGGAGTGAACGAAATAATAAATTGCATACTGTTCCTTCGCGACCATCTTTGTGTACTATAGCGCGCCACTCAGCATTGAGTGAACTGCGAAAGAATACATCTTGTTGCGCTCTAAACGAAGTCGGTGTTTTATAATACCATAGGCGTGTTTTGTAGTGTATTGGGTTTATGAAATGACAATTCAAGTCGTGCTGTTGCCGCAAAAATATGTCGACGAAACACCCTGTCAAAGTCTTCTTCGGATTCTTGTTCCATTATGTATACTTCATCTCGCAAGAGATTCACCCAAGTCTTGTTGCGGATGGCTGTGAAAAGAAAAGTAGAAAGTACTATGCCGTAGTGGATGGAGGAATACGTGCCATGTCATGAACCTGCGACAGATGTATGAGCTGTGCAAGCTTAGTAGTGGTCTTCTCTCATGTATATCACAAATGAGCTAAGATAGTCGAGAATGAAAGGGCTTCATGCACGAAAGTAGGAACATCCACAAACATTACACATTCACTACGGGCACACACACACACACACACATACATATACAATGCGAAAGTGTTGCAAAAGTAGCCTGGAGATTTCAGTGGAACTTGATTCAAAAAATAATGCCGTACGTAACGCCATACCATGTCATGGCCCAGCCGAGAAACCCATCCACCAATCAGTCGATCATGTCGGCCGCAAGCCAGATCAAATCTCACAGACACGACCATCCCAGACTTGTGGCCCATCTAAGCCCTCCCTATAACTGCGACGAGAGAGTCGAACTGCTCAGCGCAGACAGATAGTCTGCATGGGGAGCGGGGTAAGGGTCTTAGTCTTGAGAGAGATGAGAAATACTGGAGCAGGGGAGAGGGACTAACGAATGACAGAATGACTAAAAGATAGATAAATAGATAGATAGAAAGATGACAGAAAGATGTAAAAAAAATTGAAAGAAAACATGAATAGAAATGATCAGAAAGACACACGTCCTCCCGGCCGAAAACAAATGACATGGCAAACAAGCAGACCAAGCATTCATACAAGTCGAAGCAACGAGGCAAAGGCCCTTGTCACCATATTCAAGAGCCAGCCGAGGTATCGCAATAGCAAAACAAGAACAATTGTAATCTGGCGCAGCGCTGATGGCAAACAGCAAACTAAAAGAAACCGTATATCGAGTCTTCAATGACAAACGTAAAGGATCAAAAAACAAAAGCTGGATGAAAAAAGGTGAGGCAAATAGTGAAAAAGTGTAGATCATGAAATATAGGAAGAAAAAAGTATTAACTGAAACAGGGAATCATAGCAAGAATCAATTTGCCCTCCTCCTGCATCGAATAATGCAGAGAAATGTGAAGAATCGAAATAACCTCCGTGACTTGTCTCCGTGATCTAGCGCCTTCCATGTCCCCGGCCGGCATGCCTGCCAATCGGTTAAGTCAAAAGCATATCTGTAAAGCATAATTCGCAGTGTTTCAAATTGGGAACACGCTTGCGAGTCGCGACAACGAAAGGAAAAGAGCAAACTGTCTTGGAGTGCCGATACCCACACCTGGCCGAGCTGGAAGCAATGAGCGACTACCGAGGTAGCGCGGATATATGTCTTGAGCTGAGTTCCACCGCCAATATACGGAGTATGCACATCTGCCTGAGAGGTGCGCTGCGCTGTGCGCCAGGTTGTGGAGAAACGCACGCCACTAGCTGAGATCCATGTCATACTCATCTTCTTCCTTGAACTGGCCGCTGCCGTCATCATCATGATCGTTCCAGAAATGGGTAGCATCGTTCATGTCTCCCGACATCCCGACATGGTTGACACTCTCGTCTGGCGTGAGACCAATAGAATCGAGATTGGCGGCCAGACCGTTGACCGGGTCGCCGCGATAGTCTGTGTGGGCGGGTACGCGAAGTCCGGAGCCAGCAGTCCGTGAGTAAGAAAATGTTCCCGAATCGCATCGAGAAATGGCTTCCATCAGTTCCGTCTGCATACGTCGCTCGTCGTCGGTGAGCTCAAAGGGAAAGTGACCACCGAGCTCGGCAATAGTATTCATCAACTCCTCTTGCTGTTGCAATTTGAGGTGGAGCATCCACATCAGATCGCGCGTCCAGCTGACGGCTCCATTGAGGATGTCGCCCTTGTTGGGGCCCTTGTCCTTGTCCTCAATGGGCAGGCCGGTCGTGATGTTGCCGACATTGCCGCCGGCCGCCCGGCGGGCGCCAGGTCCGGCCAGGCCTGATGTGGCTTGTGATGGGCTCGAGATACCAGTGAGTGTGGGGGAGAGGGGTGTGCCGTTTTGTATCAATTTGCGGACCTTTTCGTCTTCCAAGCGATGACCGGGCACCAGTTTGCTGAGGTCTTGAATTCTCTCGTTGATGTTATCACGACGGCGACGCTCCACGAGATTGTGCGACTCACGCCGTCGCTTGCGCTTGATTTCCTGCTGCGTTGGAATACCGCCAGGTGCCACGCCCAGCTTGGTGGGCATCGAAGTACCGCCTTTGAGTATGACTTCATTCATGGGCGGCAGGCCTTGACGCATTGGCGAGAAGGCCGAATTGTAAGACGCCGGAATGCTTCCACCCGGAGTATTACTCCACTGACCAGATGGCGACTTCTCATGGCTGCCTGATGGTCGCATGGCTTGCTGTCCAAATCCGGGCGAGTCTTGGTTGCCAATGGGCATGCCGTGAATGCTGTTGGTATTGGGCGTCATTGGGCTGCGGGTATTGGAGGTCTTGCGCTGCATCTGCTGAGACATGCGGGATCTAGCCTTGAGATAATTGGGGTCGCTCCCGTCATTGCCCATGTCTGCTGCAGCCAAGGGAGAGCCAGAGTAAGACAAGGGTGATTGCAGTGAGCCACCGAGGGATTGATTACTCTGCATCTGATGATACTGAGCAGAGAAACCAGCGGCAAAGGGGCTATGGAGTAGATCGCCATCCGCAGCGTGAGAGTAGCTACTCATTTGGGCAGGATCGGTTTGCAACGCTGACCCTCGATGTGATGACTGATAAGCAGGTGCATGAAAATCCATAGTCATGCCATAGCCTTGGTCATGACCGTGAATGCCCGACTGGCCGTCGGACAAGGGGATCAGACCGTCTAGCAGTTCATCGTCTCCAATACCGGCATTACCACTGGAGTATCCGTTCGTGGGGTTGCCAGAGGGGGCGTGAAAGTTGTTTCCGTTGGCATACGTGGGCGAATATCCGCCGTGCATGGCAGGGTCATGGGGATCGATGTCTCCCATGTTGGACGTGGAGCCAAAAGGAAGGAACGTGTGCTGCGCCATAGTGTAAAAGTTGAGCTTCTGGAGCTCTCCCAAAGTTAGAGATGCCAGTTTTGCGGTTTGCGGAGGAGGAGGTGACGGCACCGTCAGAAGTAGCTCGTTTCGTGTACGCCCAGAGACGGCTCGATTGCGCGATCGCTGATGGTGCGAAATGTAGAACGTAGAGTTCCTTTCCTCAGTGGCGCTCGTATATACCTCGTTCACTATCATGCCGAACCAACAGAACATTGGTCAGTCTACGTCTTTTTTGAGTGCAGCGCCGCCAAAAAGAAGGCAGAGCTATTGACGCGCAGAAGAAGGGAAATCATTGAGGCCAATTGTTGCGTGCTGCACGGACTGGCCACCACAGCACAGCAGGGAGGGAGGGGCGATGCCAGCTCCTGCCAGAGAGTACAAGGCGATTGCGAGCAGAAGCAGACTCACCAATAGCTGTTGACTTGTCGCTGTTTGTGACAATAAAAGGCAATAGATGTTATCGCAGAGCCATCTAGATCGAAAGCGTCGTCACAAAAGGAAATGAAGCTGCCGTGAAGAAAGGCGACAGCCGCCGAGGGCACGTTGAAAGGGATTTGTCACAGGAAGAAAATGCGACGTCGGGCGGAATTATCGCCAGGTGTTTGCTTCTGGTCCGAGAATAGCAGGACGGTGGACCGAGAGGCCGACGCCTTGGCTTGTCCTGCTTAGTCGTGCTTGGTCTCTGCTTCGGTCTTTTGCTTGTTGACTTGGTGACTTGGTGTGTGGGACCAGGGCTTTGGCGGTGACGGGGGCCCGGGGCAGGCAGCGGGCGGTTGTTCTGCTGTATCGGGCTGAAGTTCTGGGCGGAATCGTGGGGGATCGCTCGAAACTGTGCCAAGGATGCCAGTTAGCTGGGCAATTTGCGTGCGGCGAGAAGTCAAGGGCAGAAATCAAGCGGAGAAAGTCGAGATGAGAGGCATTGAAGGCGGGCGCGCGAGTAAGGGACTTCGTGGGACTCGTGGGACTCGTGGGACTTGTGGAACCCGTGGAACTCGTCGAAGCCCGGTTCGAATGACGACTGGCCGGAGGAAGGCTCCCTGTGGAGGCCAGGCCGTTCTAACTTCAGGAAGAAGGAGGGGCCCCAGCTCATCGTCCAGCCCAGGAAGGAGGGGAAGGAAGCCCCGGGAGATTAGGCAAGGGCATTCAAGGGCAAGATGCTGTACTCCGTATGTACTCTGCATGTACTCTGCATGCACTCTGTACATGCTGTGCTGTATTAAAAGATCCACTTACCGAAGAAATGCTTCGCGGCAGCAGCGTCCAGATTGCGCAAAATGCCGACGTGACACAGTGACACAGCGTGAGGACTGCTCGATGCGGGGCAAGTCGCGATACTTTGTTGAGGTAAGGCTTCGTGACGGATGAGCAGGTCACTGTCGACTTGGAGTCGGAGCTGTCAGAAGGGAAGCGAAGGGAGGATGAAGGGCCGGGGAAGGGGGTCGCGCGGCGCGGGGTGGTGGAGATGGAAGCGTCTGATTGGTCTTTGGTATCCACCACGGCCCGCTAGAAATAATACTGGGTCTCACGTAGGTACCTCGGTTCTGCGAGTGAAGCCAGCCAGTGTGAGCGGTTCACGAAGTACGGAGTAGAACTGTAAACGTGGGTTCTTTTTCAGTCGCGCGGGAAATCCCTGGGTTGCATGAACACGGGCCAGCGCGGTTCCGATCTTTGTTTTTTTTGTCTTTGTTTCTGCGGATGCTGCTTTGTGCTTTGTGCTAGGAGGTATCTGTTGCTTGTGGTCGGTCTGGGGCGGATACTCCAATCAGATGGCTGTTCGTCGCACACACACTGCACTTCTTGCCTTCCCGTCCCGCGTACGACGAAACGCTTTTGGCTGCTTCGAGCCGAAGTTGTCGACGTGTTGCGTATCGGCTGGATGAGCGAGAAACTGCCGCGCAAGGCAGAGCCGTTGCGTCCCGTTGCCGTTGTTTGGGACGTCGTCCAACCGGCTGAGGCAGCAAACAGCGCCACGCGTCGGGTCGGGATGTCGAAACGAGACGAAGCGGCAACGACTTACGACGTCAGTTCTGCAATTTTGTTGGACTATTCTCGTCTAACGGTAGCTTCCCCTTTCCCGTGATCAGTAAATAAGTTGGGAGTACCAAGATGAAGGATGAAAGGTAAATGCAGAAAGCAAATAGCAAGCCAGATCGGAGATTGTTGCCGGGGGTTGGCCATCTTATAGCCATCGCTTTCCCGAGAGATCATGGGAGGATTATATCCTGCAATCTCTCTCTCCTTGGTGATGCAGTTACGCACCCGCGCTTACACCCACTCGTCGACTCATCGAAGACTCCATGATCCATCGACTCTGTCTCATGCGCCTCCGTCGCGACAAACACCCACTCTATGCTCTGTTCTGCAACACTTTGTCGACGATAGAGTGGACACTTCGGAAGAGTACGAGCTCGTTCCGCCGCCTCGTCGCCTGACTACCTTGATTGGCATGCCACACCAGACCGTTGCGCGGTCACTGGTGGCTGTGTTCCAAGAACTGCTTCCAAGGGCTTGCGCATTACGTTGACGAGCACGATGGCAAGTCGCCTGGTCGTGCCGAATAATCCACTATCAAGTATCATCAACACCCTCTTCCCTCATCCGGCAGTGCAAGATAGACTGCTCGCCCCCCATTTTCCCCCACCGTCCACACACACTCTCACTGACACCCCAGAGCCCAGACGACTGTTAGGATACGCTCGCACACACACCGTCAAGTTTGAACAACAGCTACACCACAGTGACCACACGCCTATCATCGCCGCAGATACTGCAAGAGTACGAACCAAAAAACGATTCAAGGGAGGCAAAGGGCGGGGCCGCCAAGTTGAGCGTGACTCCAGACTTAAGACACCAAGCCATAGCCGCGACGCTGCAGATGGCCATTATTACCGAGTTACATCATGCACCCGGAGTCTTGCTTCCTCCCGGTCATGCGATGAGAAAGTACAAGTCTTGGGATCATTTTTGCCGGTACTGCCTACGCGGTCATGCAAGGAACCACAACAGAAGGAGGGTCAGTCTCCCATCTGAAATGATACCGTTGTGTTCGATGATGAAATCACGGACAAGTTCTTCGCTATGGTCTTTGAAGACGACTCGTGCCATTTCTCAGTTTCCTCTGTTCCTGCGTCCCCGCTGTTAGTTCCATGAATGAGTTGCGTCGGATGGTCCAGTCGGTCCCATGCCTTGGCAGGCGGTACAAAAGCAGCATATATATGTCATTGTGCATTTGTACACGGCTGTCGATGTCGATTTTTGATTCGGCCCCAGGACCCGAGGTTTGCAGGCGCCTGCAGATGCGCGGGGTTGCATAGCGCTGCGGATGTTTCCCCGTACAATGGCTGGCTGCATGCACGGCGGAGAGGGCGCAGGTCGCGGGTTTCAATACTCTGTGGCGCTGTAACTCTGTGACTCTATGACTCTGATTCTGTGACTCTGAGGCACTGAAACCCTGCGACTCTCGAGACTGAGACCTCTGAGCCTGAGACTTTGAGACCTTTTGCACCCAGGAATCAGGATGCCTTCTATTTGACTTCTTTTCGTCTCTTGTCTCGTATGAGCCAAGAAAGAAAATAGCCCATTTGTATGCAAATGCGCTGAGCAAGGTTGTCTTAGCGGCTCTGCTTCATCGGAGTATTTCTCAGACCATGTCTGAAAGTGGTTCTTTTTCTCCGGAACGCTATACACGCATACAAATTATTCCATCCTGGCCAAGCCTGGCGAATCAAGAGGCTTGGCCTCCATCTGCCGCGAATCCATGCTCCTGCGCATCATCCGTATGGCTGGAGCATCTCATCCTGGGTGTGGACCGAGCAGCCAAGACGATGCCGTGATCTGACGTCCGCGATCTGAAGCCCGCAAGACACACCATCCTGCGGAGTGCAGACGGGTACCTACCTGGGTAGGTATTTGATCGCGACGTTGATTTTACCAGAAACGCGCTCAGCGCGTCAATATATACTTCCAACGAATCGCAATAGTCACTGCCGTAACACAAAGCAGTGGACTTGTAGCCTGGCTACTTCGATTTGACAGAGGTTGCCGGGCCAGCCTACTCAAACATTTCGCGACTACGCACGAGTGGTCACATACCTACATCCACCATCACTTATTTACACATCCGCTTGTACCTACTTGGCGTTCGTACATGCAGGATTGCAGGCGCAGTCCCTCCAGGATCCGTATTTACTTGCCTTCCCGACTCTTCGGCAAACCCCAAACTTCGCTCGGGAGGATTTGTGCACGGCTACTTCGGCAAACTGCCATCGATGCACGAACTTGGGCTAAATGTAACACACGACCTCAAACAGGATGAGGCCATGAGCTCAACTGTGAGTATGATGCCATTCCTGACGGCCAGATGGAAGCAAGATGAATGCTGCCGTTTCCTGCGCAGTGAGCATAAATCAGTCCACCTTGAGTTGGGTGGTTTATTTTCAACATCATACTCTGTACCAAGTCGTCTGTTCGCGCAGGTTGTTTCAGTTGGCAGTTAGTTACCTCAATTATGTGTTCTTCACTTGTTACTACCTACTCCTTTCCGTTTCAGTATAGTTACGTATTACGTACTGGGTAACTACCTCTTCTTTTTACTCTCTACCTCCTCCTACCCCCCATGCCCGCGTCATCGCGGTGGTCCAGACGGATCTCAATGCGACTGACGAGAGACAGAAGAGTCAATATGCCAGACAGGGTGGTTGTGGACAGGGTGTATGAGTAGGTAGGACAGGGTGTGGGAAAGGCGTCGTGAAGCAAATCCTGATGCTGCCCCGACGTGCTTTCAACGAAGCCAAGCCTGGCGAACCCAAACCCAGAGGGTTACTGCGCCTGTAGGCTGCCCGCGGTGGATTCCCCGTTCCGTTGACCTTATTTTTAAAGTCCGGCAAGCCGCTGGCAGCCTGCCCAGTGCCAACCCAGCGCCACCGCCAAGGACGGTACGAGCCACTAAGGCTTTACATCCAATCAGAAACGGATATTTACCCCACGGCCCCCCCGCGGCCTCCCACAAGCCACCCACGAGCCACTGCAAAAATGCAGAAAACCTGTGCTCAAACCGCCCCCCCGACCTTCATTCCGCCGATGCCCCGCCACACCCCCCCTGTCTGCCAATCATGTGGCCTCTATCGCACCGTATCGATTGTGGTCCCACACACCACCGCCGTTCCAACTTCCAAGGGAAAGCCAGACGAAACTCCAACATCCCGACAACCCGACGTCCAGCCAAGCGGCATCTGGGATCCTGACATCTTGCACAATCTCGTCCGGCTGTTCCCCATCTTGCACGGCGCGGTCTGCCATCGTCTTTTGTCTGCAAGGCCCTGCCAGATTCCTATCTTGCATTCGCATCTGCTTATTTCGAGACCGTCTTCGCTCCCACACCCCCCCCTACCCCCCTTTCGCCCCTCGCCACAGGGTCTCTCTTCCTGGTCGTTGTCGAAAGCTCCGTTCGTGAGCGGTACGCGCGGCGCGGGCCTGCTCCGCATTTCTTCTTTGCGCATTGCCGATGGTGATCTAATCTTTCGACGACGTTGAAGAAAGACCCCTTGTTTATTTTCGGCGTGGCAAAGTCAAGCTGCCTGCCTGTCTGCTCCCGGTAAGCTCCCATGCTCTTGACACTTGTGGTCATCGATGCCAGTCTCGGGAGCACACGCACCGCCCTCGCACACCCACCCCCCTCTGGGGAGAATACTTGTCTTTGTATACATACATACTTTCTGTGGCGAAGGGAGCCTTACACGACTCTATCACTATAATCTTGATGGACTATGACTGACCATGGGCTCACTTGGAGCAGCAGTGTAGTTGGTTGGTGTACTCTCACACGAATTTCGCGTCTGTCTGACTCTGAAAGCGCCCCCCCCGCCCCCATTTCTTCCGCGCACCGGCCGATCAAACTCTATCAACTCCACACGAAACGAAAGGTATCTCCGGTCTTCTTTGCCTTTTGCCTGTCGCGAACCTCGAGGGACGATCTCTGGACACAGTTCCGACTTTGAGGCCTGCCTGAGTCTGAGTCTGCGCCTGCGCGACCGAAGCGCGCTGCGCGTGTGTGGTCGCCCACCCACAGCCTGCCGAAGAGTCACCGATTCGCCCGAGCTGCCAATCAGCTTCTGTTTTCGAACTACTTCACCATCGTTGGCTTCGTCATGGCTTCGGCTTCCTTCCGTGACTCTATAGGCTCCCTGGGCTGGAGCAGAAGACAGGATGAGCCCGTCAGTACGGCTCCAGAAACGGGTGTCATGGCTTCTATCAGAAACCTGAACCCATTCCAGGACCGTAGTTATGTGCGGCTCCCCACTTCAGAAACTGGGCCTGGTGCTCCTCTACCGGCTCCTACTCGGAGAGAGGAAGAAGAAGGCTGGTTTATTCGTGAGTCAAAACGTCTCTCTCTGTTTTTTGTTATCTCTCCATACAACTCGGCATCTCTCTTCCTAGCCTTGGCGTATTTCGCACATGCTCTCTCTTGTTGTGAAACGGTACGAGGTGGGGGGGGAGAAAGCCGACGTCGCATTCCTGTAGTGGGACACGCGCGTATTCTGTCTGGAGCTTGAACTTGTGCACCTGGTTTCTGCATGTGATGCGTGAATGTTGCGCCTTCTTGGTGGTGTCGAGGCTAACTTGCTTGATAGTTAGCCGTTGGGATAGGTTGCTGATCTTTGGAGCATGTAACCTGGCTGCTCTGGCGTGTTTCGTCATCTGCTTCACCTTGTTTCCCGTATTGTCGATACGGCCTCGAAAGTTCGTGATATTGTAAGTGGAGTATTTTTCTATATGCCTTTCTCGCCATCGTTGTTAAATCTCGGGGCTCGTCACCTGCCCGTTGATTCTTGACCCGCGTTCATGGCGCCTCAGTCGAGCGCGGGGAGTATTCACGCTGTCTGCTTATGGAGGGGCTTGGACTCTTTGCCTCTTGTCCTGCATGGATACACAGGCCCGCTCGTGTAGTGGCAAGATGATACGGGCCGAGATGTGAATCATGACGTATTCTGGATCTCTTTGGTCTTGCGCCCCCTCCGCGCGAAGTACCTTGATGGGGCAGAAAATGTCGGTCAACGGTTTGCCTTGCGGCCCATCGACCTCACTTGATGCTGTATCATAGATTTGGAATACTCTGCGAAACTTTGCTAATACCCCTGACCTCTGTTTAGATGGACTGTCGGATCTGTCTTATTCCTGGCCTCCTTCGCGGCGGTCATGGGGCCCATGAACTACGTACATCACCTCCTCTCTGCGCCTAGACTGCCCTTTACGGCTGCGTATATCGGATCCATCGTCTTGACATTAGTCTTTGCAATCAAGGTATGTCATGAAATGCTCCGGACCAGAAAAGTAGGGGCTATGATCTCTGAATTGCCTCTACCAGACTCGGATGTCTTGTGATGCAATGGGATGCCAGGTAGCTAACGTGGACTCTTACTCTTCTTTAGCTTCATAGCACCATCTTGACTCTCATGTCATCTCTGGTGCAGCTCGCTTGCCTGGTGTGGTATCTGATTAGTTATTTCCCGATGGGATCGACGGGGTTGCGGCTGGCGGCGTCGTTTGGGGCCCGGCAAGCGGCTTCGTGGATGTGAGCCCGATGAGAATGAGGGACGGAAGAAGGAAGGACGTAAGTACGGAAGGAAGGAAGGAAGTGTATTCTATTGGACATGGAGGAGTAACTACATGTAAGATTGGTCCCCTTGGAATAGAGAACATCGAACGGAGAATATGAATGTATAGATGGGGGCCGGGGCCGCGGAGGCGTGAAATGGAAATGGTGACAGAGGCTGTATGTTGTTCCAGGGGTTTGACCACAGCAAGCCTTTGTGCCATGCCCTCACATCTATCGGTCTGCAGCGACTATTCTGCACCTGCTAGCTTACACCTACTGATGATTTACATACACAGGTTTTCATCAAGCGTACACCTGGTACATGCCTACAGGCCCATAAGAGCCAGTCACACGCACATGAGCAGCGCAAACGTCAAGACAGTCCTATTCCATGATGCTGTACCGACTTACTAGACCAGCTGATCATGTAGATCATGTGCCCGTATCTTGCAAGAGCTGCTCAACAATCAGCCCTCCCCAGTGGCCAGGGGCCATTACCCCCCGTCCCAAAAGAACCAAGGACTATGATGTAGCTTCTCAAGACTTGGACCTGTCAGTCAGCACAACGGTTCACTGTTAGGATCATGCCAAGACAAAGATGTGTAGAATCTAGATCTTGGTTGTAAGTCTTGTACGTCGGGGGCAATGAGGACAGCTGCGGACTTGGAGAAAGGTGTCCCGGGATGGGCGCGGCAACTTGCAAGGTCAGGTAAGTGCACGAGTTCTGCTATTCTACGTGATAGGGCCTGGTGTTGTATGTTAAGGTGGTGTGACGGCGGTTTTGTAGCCCCTGAGTGCTGCGGTAACGTGATACTGAACAACTGGCTAGCCGCTCAGCGTTATTGATGTCTAACAGTATATAGCAAGTAGAGTATTTCATGAGAGTTAATCATATAGAAACTGTCTACAATTGGTAGCGTTTAGCCATTGTACTCTTGAGTATATTGTATCTTTAATGAAGGTATCTCGCAACTTCTGACAACCAGTCATACCCCAGTCTGGCAGTCTGACACTTACATACATCTACCAAGACTACTTACTGCGGAACCTCCACTCATTGCGTAACGAACTTACGAAGTCGACGTATACACCCGTGGACTTACTGAAAGCATTCGAGGCCATATAGCAGGTGGAACACCTCATTGTGGCGCTCAACGACGTACTTACGATGACGTTTGTCATGCCATCATGCTTGGACACGACGCGGTCCTGGACGCGGTCCTGGACATGGACATGGACACCGGTCCTTCTGCAGGCTGTGGATTGTTAACTCTCTTTGTGCTCGACTCCCCAAAGGCGCGGCAACCGTCCCGTCGCCTTTTTACATCACGTCCATGGCTGGCTTCACGACGCTTCACTTGGCCGCTGGCATGCCTTTTACTCCGCCGTAGCATTTCCTGCAATCCCGAGCCATGCTCTCTCTACCTGTCCATACATCTGTGATTTCCCCCGCCTTTCCCAACCCGGGGCCATCATGATCGAAGATTGCCAATCGTTGCGCCCATCCGGTGTTTCTCGTCTTCGAACCCTCCTCCAATAGCCTGCCTTCCGCGAATAAGGGCCAGGACTTGGCAAACTAATGCGCTCATATTAAGAGAGAAAACGCCTCGAAGCAAAGTTCTTTCTCCGCCAGCATTGTCAAATCGTCCGAAGGGCCCACCAGGAATGCTACAGTACATACCTACACAGATCGGGGTTCTCGGCAGGAAAAAGTCCAAGACCATCTTGCTCAGATCTGGAGATGACGTTCCGTGCGCTTGGCTGGGTGGGGGGACTTGGGGCGGAAAGGAGTAAGCAGGCATGCGAAGAGTGACATACAATGCGGAGGGCAGACAGACGACGTGCGAAGTGCGAAGGAGTGAAAGAGCCAAGCGGATGCCGATCTGGGGCGGGGGAATTTGACAAGATATGTTGTGCCTGGTCTTGTGTGAGGGCATGTGTGAGCGTTTGTGTGAGGAGCGGAGTTCGTGGGAGAGCAGCGCGGTGGTGTTGTGGAGGCGGAAGAAAGGGTGGATGAAAGAACAGAACTTGAACGTATGTAATGTAAGAAATACGAAAGTTTGGAAGTATGATGGTGTTGTGAATGAAGGCATTCGCGCCGCACTCAAGTCACCCTCCCTTGACGTGTACTGGAACCGACACCATGAGTCGTTGATAATACCGTGTCCAGGCATCGGAACCGGTGCATACTAGCAGCATCTGCTGCACCAGTATCTACATCTACACCTACACCTGCATCTACATCTGCGGCTGCATCATCAGCATCGATCAGAATCAGCATCAGCAGCCTGTGCCATGTGCCATGGACATACATGTGTACACACCTCCACTGCATGCACCCGTCCTACCAGACCTCCCAGCATCCCATCGACGTCACCAACGGCTGCACTACGACACTGCGTCGTCACGCGCCAGGCGTTTCATCCCCATGGTGTACGGACTATGTACTTGTCGAATCCGCGTGCAGCGGCAAGACACGATCTGGAACGGCGGATGCGGCAGTTGGATGTGGCGGGATGGCCAGCGGGCGCATCAGACTTACACTACCCCTATACTTGATCGAGACGATTTAGTAATAGGAGCCGCTGGTGTTCGCGTAATACTTCACTTTGGACCTACAAGAGACTACCTATACTCCCTCTTCTTGCCAGATGGTCTATTAGCAGAAATTCGTGCAAGACTTCTGGCGTCATGGTTGAACAGTCGTTGTCCTTGAAGAATGCAGCAGAGATATAACGTGTAGTCTCATAATGAGTCATAAATGCCATCGGGTTGAGGACTGCCACTGTTTGTACGACCTGCCAAGTAGTTTACCACCGAAACGAACGACCGAGTCGGCCAACTACCTACCTGGATTAGGTAGGTCGCTATACCCCAACCTACTCAACGCGGACGGCTCAGAATCTGTATCAGCATGGACTTGAGATCTGATAAGCAGAAGGCTTGCCCCTCGGGTTCGACCGCGCAACAAACCACGGATAGGTGCATGCCGGCAAGGCAGTGTTCACCAACGCAGCGTTACTACCCATCGTCCAAGCGGCCATGTACATATCGCACATGGATGAGTCAAGACTGAAGACGGAACGGCGACACGAATGGACTGACTGCCACTGGTCGCAGGGAAATCAGGGGAATATGGCCATGGCGCCACGTCCCGTCGCCGCCGGTCGGCTATTCGTTCATGAGGCCAGAACCAGGACCTTCACGGGATCTAGCGAGCCGGGATATTCTCGTACATAACATGACATAAAGGACGCGTGGCTGGCAGTCGGTATCGGTAGTGCGGCAATAAATACATATACAGATGTAGTAGTATCATTGTATGTATGTATGTATTGAACACTCCATTAACAAAATTAGAACACAGGCTGAACAGGCTGAATGGGAGTCGAGTGCCGCAAGAGCAGCAAAAACAGCTGAATCATGTTCGGAGCAGGCGGAAGGAGGCGGCATTTCTTATTTTATGAATGGAACCGATGAAGGCGAAGGCCATGGCCCATGGCCCATCTGCCTTGCTTGCCTTTGGTCAAGTCTTGGATCACGTGCTCCCGCTTTGACCAACCAAACGATTCGGTTGAGTGCTGCTGTCACCTGTGGAAGAAGGGGAGGAAAGGGAGGCCCTCTTTTCTTTTTTTAAAAGGAGGCGAGACTTTTTTAGACTCCCTCCTTCGGGATGCGAACTCTTCCCTCAGCCTCTCCAGGCCTTTCGGGTGTCACAATGTCAGGTTCTAACTTCTCCCTGCCTTTGCCCCGACGGCCAGGGAGGACGCGAGCCAGCGAGGCCGAGCACATACTCCGTACTCCGTAACCGAACCAGACAGGTAGGTACGTACATATTGGTATTCCAGCACCTCGGTATAGGTAGTCGGCTCGGTGGCACGAAAGGAGGGGAAGGCAGAAACTGGGACTTTGGTCATTTATTCTGGGGGAAGCGTCACTGATGAATGATGAGTGGTGACTCTGACGAGTGATGAGTGATGAGTGATGAACATTGAAGACGAAACGGCGCATTGGGCGGATGGGATGATTGGGATGGCAATTTAAAGTGGTCCAGTTCGTGGCTGGTGCAATGGTGCGGGCGGTGGGCGGTTGGACCGGTGGTGGTGGAATGGTGGTTGTTGCTGGTTACTGTTGCAGCAGTTCTGCTTGCTGTAACTCGTTATCCTTGGGCCTTGGCTTGGCTCTCGGCCAGAAAAATTTATCCAAAATCCCACACGCAAAAAATAAGCTCCGACACCCCCCATGGGCCATTTGCCCTGCCCGCGTCGCCCTGTGCTTGGTCCTTTGTAGCCCCGTATGTGCGAGAAAGTGTGCGCTCGTTTTTCCCGCCCCGAAAAAAAATAATACACCACCACAATTTCTGTTAGGCCATCTTCTTAGGGTTTTTGACGTTGCGGCTGGCCAACAACTCGTGTTCGTTTGTCCTGTTTGTCGTTGCTACTGCATCGTCGTTGTCGGACTTTTCTACTTCTGCCCTCGTTTCCTCTTCTCCTCTCGAGCCTCTTGGCCCGTTGCATTTTCGCAGACCGACTGCTCCGACTCGACTGCTCGCTCCGCCAAGCCCTGCCTCTGTCTCCTGCCAAGGCAATCGTTCCGTTTGCCTCTTTTTCTGTCTTCTCATCGCCTCTGGGGCCCTTCAGACCGACTGCACGCGAGCAAAGACGCTTCGACGGTTCGAGCATTCGGCGCGGTCTTGTTGTTTTCTGGCATTCGCTGGCATACTTCACGCCCCAAGAACGTGTGACTGGCAAACCAAAACGACCTCAAGCTACCTTTGTTCGGTCGCCAATTTTGCCTCGTTTGCCTCGCCTCGTCTTGCTTGCAAAGTCGAGCTCCCTCTCAACAAGTGCTACAGAATTGCGTCCTGTCCTCCGGTACCTCTGTACGCTTACCTCTGCTGCCGACGCTGACGGCTGCACCGGTCTTCTCTCTCCCCAATCGGATACAAGCGAGATCCGGCTTACCCATCCGTGCCTCACCATCTGAGCATCCGCCGTTCTCAATCGACTTCTGATCATATCCTCTGTCTTGGTTTGACTGTACGTAGCCTACGAATCTGGCCGCTCCCCATCTTTGTTGTTTCCTCACTGCCTTCTTGCTGTCAATAGACACTCGTGTTTTGTTCTTGGTTCGCGAAGCAGGGATAATCAGCACCACGACGAGCCTTGTTCTTTCACCGCTAACCAGTCATCGTTGTACAGGAGACGGTCGATCGACAGCGTACCTCGCATCAGAACCGCTTTGGACTAAAAACGTGGCAGAACCAATCACTTTTCTGCTGCTGTAACAAAATTACATCTCTTTAGTCTTCGAAAGACTTTGGTTGTCAAACTTTTGCCCAAGTCTTGTCTACTTCACCCCGGCTGGGGAGCGTGGTCAACCCGCCCGTAGTCGACAAGTTCCACGGCCTCGAGTTTGTGGTCTGTTTTATTTTTGGTCAATCTCGGCATTAACATGAGTTCTGCAGCCGAAGCCAAATCCAACGAGATGGCGTCTGCTTCCACCTTCTCCTATGCTCAAGCCGCAAAAGGACAGGGCACGTCCTCATCCGTCACTCCCCCAAACCCTGGGTCGCAGTCTCAAGGTCCTGCCAGTCCTGTGGCCCCCGTTCCCGAAACTCCAGTCGAGTCATCGGACCCCCCCCGCGAGAGCGAACCGCGGAAGCCAGCTGTCCCCGAGAAACAGGAAGTTGCGAGCAACGTCGGCTCCGAGAGCGACCTGCGCTCTGAGCCTACCCACGAGAAAAGCTCCGAATCGCGGCGGGACGATGATGCTGGAAGATTAGATCGTCCTTGGAGGCAGGCCGACAAGGGAACGAGATCCTCGAGCACTGCCACACGATCGGTCGATGAGCAGGAATCGAGGAGACCTCGCAAGGGCAAGAAGTCAAAGGCCTCGTCAGACAAACAGTCTCAGGACTCGACGTCTGCGGCCGAAAAAACAAAGGAAGCCGCTCCAGAGGTTCCCAAGGTGGAACTGTCCGAAGCTCCAATCCCTTCTGTGAACATCTGGCACCAGCGCAAGCAGGAGAAGGAAAAGGCCATCCCCAAGGAAGCCGCCGCCGTTCAGAACAGTGAGGCAAAGAAACCGTCTAAGGAGTCTTCTGCTACAAGTCCAACACTCAATGCCTCAAAGGAGAATGCAGCCACAGCTTCACCCGTAAACGGTGTCAAATCGAATCGCAAGACTGGTGTCGATGCTGGGCGATCCGATCGAAATGCGAGCCGAGGCTCGCGCTCGGCCGACAAGGACGGCAAATCAGAGTTGCCTCCTTCGGTCGAAGACGCGGCCTCGTGGCCCACTCCTGAGATTGCCATCAAGGAGGAACAAAAGAAGCCCGCTGCTACCAAGCCTGCCGTCGCGCAAGACAAGGAGAGCCAGGAGGATGGTACCCAGGGCAAGAGACAGAAGGAGAAGTGGGTAACGTATGATTATGTGCCCTCGGTCAGCTTTGAAACTCAACTGCCTCAAATGCGCAATTCGAAGCCTCGAGGTGCTCCCCGGGCTGTCAACAGCACCAAGGCCGCTCCCACCGGTACTGCGCAGCCGAGCGACAAGACTGCACCCGTCAGTGCAGGCGCCAGCCCCAGCGTGAATGTCAGCAAGTCTACCGAGTCGAAAGAACGTACTAAAGACAGTGCGACTGGCTCAAGCAGGACGAACTCCCTTCCGCCTGCTTCCAAGCGAGCAACGATGGATGTAAGCTCTGCGGCCAAGGAACAAAAGAAGGGCGCTCAGTCTGGAGGTGATAAGGTCAAGGACACCACCTCAACCCAATCCGTAAGTCTTGAACCCGTTGTTGGCCCCGCCCCTCCTTTCCTATCGTGTTGCCAAAATCGCACGCAATGCTTGCATGGGTTGGGCTCGTTTTACCCAACGCGTCACTGTACAACAATGCATGAGGCTAATCATATTCGGGGTAGCAATACTCACAGCAGCACCAGAAAAACCAGCATCAGCCGTCGCAACAACAGCATCAACACGCGCAGAATAATCGATCCGAGGCTCGAGCAGAGAGGGGCCGCGGTGGCTACAGAGGCCGAGGCAGTCACCATACTGTCAACACGCACTCTCACAACAGTGCTGGCTTCTCCAACAATGGGTCAGTCAGCGGAAGACCTCAGGGCCCATATAGCCCACCCCCACGACAAGGTTCGCATGGCTCTCACAGCCAAGGCTTTGCACCTCCGCACAGAGGTGGACGTGTCCGAAACGGTGCTGGCAACAACTTCCACCGCATGTCTCTGCCAAACGCTGCCACCCGTCTGCCTCCTATCCAGGCTACTTTTGGCGGCTCTTACGAATTCCCCATGCACCCCATGTCGGCTGTTCCTTTCCAACAGCCCATGCAGTACTGGGATAATATGGTAATTGGTGTTCTCAAGAACCAGATTGAGTATTACTTCTCGATTGAGAACTTGTGCAAGGATGTGTACCTGCGAAAACGCATGGACTCGCAAGGTTTTGTCAACTTGCTCTTTGTTGCTGGGTTCAAACGCATCAGAGAATTGACCCAGGACATGACCATGATTCGGGCTGTCTGCGAGACGTCAACCGAGATTGACTTTGTAGTCGGAGAGGACGATGTTGAGCGCCTCCGTCGCCGGAATGGATGGCAGAGCTTTGTCTTGCCCTTGGAGGACCGTGACGAGTTTGCTCGCAACGCTGGCCCCTCGCAGCTGACTTTCCGGAACCGCCCTCTCAGCTATGGCCCTCCTCAGTTCAGTGCAGGTCCCTTGCCTTTTGGCATGCTTCCTCCCATGGGCTTCTCGCCTCAAGGCGGCCCCCAGTTCCATCCTTTCTCTGACATGGCGCCCAATTCTGCTCAGCCTGGAAATGGCGCCATCAACGAGCATACCGGACAAAGCAGTATCCCTCTGTCCGCTAATGTGCCCGACTTTTCTCCCTCGGGATCAGCTCTTTTGGGAGTTCACGGGGGGGAGTCTGTCCTTGATCACGCATCTCACAACGCCGGCGGAATGGCGGCGGCGGCTAATGGCGTTAGCGCCGAGTAAACTAATCGCTCCACCAAAATAATCAGGTGAGCCAAAAGTTGCGTGCCAACAAGTGGCAGGCATTTGTGGGAATACACAATAGACGATGGAGGTGAGGGGCTTGTCGGAAAATAATTGTCAGAGACTTTTGAGCCGTTTCGAATCGATATCGGTCCACCGGCAGGGAGGTATGATGGGGAAGAAAACGTGCTGCTGCAAAATTTGCGAATGGGCTCCGAGGCATAGATGGCGACCAAAGGTCATTCGGTATCTTGGTTTCCCTTTTCTTTTTTTTTTCCTTTTTTTTTTCATCAAAACAAAACAAGTCTGGGTGTGGTGGTTCCTTGCTTCCTTCCCCTTGCTGACTCTCTTCTGGGCATGCGTGCTGTATCCGCCCAGGTTGAGAGAGGCGAGGGGAGGGGAATCCAGTCTACGACAATGTCTTTTCTCTTCGAGCAATGTGATGATGCTTGACGGTCGACAGTCAACAGTCATACGATCTCGATGTGTTGAGGATCTTTTGGGGAGTTTTGCGCAACTAAGGCTTCATGGAGTTTTTGGTTCGCCAGTGGAGTGGATGGGTGACGATGTGGACGGGACGAGACGCTGATCTAACTAACGCACGGTCGTATTGGAATCTTGGTCAAAGAGATGGATGGGTGTTTCTTTTCCATTTATTTAATTTTCTTGATTGTTATTTGCTGAGAAAGTTTCTGTGCCGACAACACAGGCTGGACTGCACGGTCGGGACTGGGGTGTTGTTTTTCATCTTTGGCTGCTTTTCCTCGGTTGAACATGCCCTTTTCTTCTTCTTTCTCTTCCCAAGGGAAGCGTTTTCGCTTCGGAACACTTCGCTTTATTCTCTCCCTTCCTTTTCATGGTTTCGTGTCGTTGTGGTTGGCTGTTCTGCTTGTTGTTCTCGATGATGCTCTCCCCTTCTCAGACTTGATATGCGAATTTTTGATTCCATTGGAAGCAGGGAACATCAAGTTCCGGATACTACTGGTTCTTGGCCAGCCAGGTGGTTCCTTCAAACAAAAGGGGGACTTGGGCAAGTGAGCTTCCGGGATTGGCTTGTTGAGATAATGCCCCCCGTGCTTTGGACCGCGTTATCAAGCAGACAAACGATGTGCATCTCTCTCGGAAGTCTATCCTGGCGCGAGGGGCTATTTCCCATGATCCCCCCCTTTGAGGGGTGACAAACGGACAAAACGTCTCCTAACACTCATACTACGTCCTTGTTTAGACATGGGCCTATTTACTCCTTGGGCCTATTTGCATTCTGGGAGAACTGGGGAACGCACCTAGGGAGTTTATCAGAGGTCGTCTACGAGGCAAAATGACAACCCACAGGAACCACTAGCCTTTTATGAGATATGGGCGTGCTGGAAGGAGCAAAGAAACTACGGGGAACAGGTTTTGGGAGGGGAGGAAGCATGAGGGAGGGGTTTTGATGGGATGTAGGAAAGAAAAGGATGCATATGTTACATGTATGTACAGATGCACACGATGATGGCTCTGTATACGTTTATTTGTGTTTTTTTTTTCTTTTTTCGTTGGTTGGTCGGTTGTTTTGATACATGTTTTCTGTGTTTATTCTCAATTTGTCTTCATTTCTCTGTTTTGGAAGCCCAAGGGAGGGCAATGACATATAAAGCCACAAAAAAATACCATTTTCAATGATAGCATGTTCTTACGCTCTATGTTTTACGCAGCTCTCCTACAGGCTATGATCTCTGCACACCTTCCTGCCTTGTTGCCTCTTTGCCTGCTTTTTTTTTCTTCTTTCCCGTCTTCCGTTTCTAGACCTTCTATGGAAGTTGGCTTTGATTGACTTGACACAGGCTATCGTGGGAGCAGATGGACATTGAAAACAGGAGTTTTAGATTGTATGAAGGCAAAACGTAAAAGAAAAAAAAAATATGCTGATTCCGTCCGCTGGAAGGGGGTGTTCCAGAACATCCTCGGTTCGTTTGGCGTGGGTTCATGGTTCAGTGGCAGCATCAGAGGAAAGCGATGCATGATTTGGCATTCTTTGTTTCTTATTCATTCATATTCCAAGAAGAAGATTTAGGTAGTAGCGAATTGAAAGAAGGTATACTCGCAAGCCGATTTGCATTTGCTGGGACCGTCGCGTATCATCATGTATGTATAGTCCGTCCATCTTCACTGCAAAAGAGGGCTTTTTATGTAACTCTCACGTCACCTTCTGCGATTAGATCTTTGTTTTCGAGTTCCAGGTCGTTGCACTCCACTCTTTATCATGACTCATGCTAGACAAAGCGAAGCGAGATCGATGGCAAGAAGAAGCTTTGCTGTATTTTCAAAGGACACGAAGAAGACATTGTGCAAGAAAATAGGGAACTATACATGCTATGGCTCGTACGTACTCCATCAGATCGGTGGGCGTAATTAGGGAGTTGTATTCTCAAAGTATGTATGCAGCATACAAGTAGAAAAAACAAGACAATCATCTATCCATTTCTGTGTCTCCTCGTATAATGCTGTGTAAAAGATCGTAAT
Source organism: Claviceps quebecensis (assembly GCA_004016085.1). Lineage (NCBI taxonomy): Eukaryota > Fungi > Ascomycota > Sordariomycetes > Hypocreales > Clavicipitaceae > Claviceps > Claviceps quebecensis. Next base: position 33,013 of record QEQW01000149.1, read on the forward strand.
GATGACAGTATCGTTCATCGTCATGCGGCGTGCGTGAAAGATCCAAAATGCAAAAAATAGATCAGAGTGCTTCAGAAGTTATTGATCAAGAGCCTCTCAAATAGCAACACCCATCCCCAAGCCCGCAAGCGCCATAATCCCCAGCCCAGCAGCATAATGCCCAAACATTGGTGCAACAGCAGCAGCAGCACCAGCCGTAGAAGTCTGACTGGCCGTGACCGTGCCCGTGGCCGTAGTGGAAGCCGTAGTGAAAACCGTAGTGGAAGATGTGTCGGAAGACGTGTCGGAAGACGTGTAAGAAGCCGCGCTGGTATCGGATGCAGTACCCGTTGGCGGAGGCGCAGACCCAGTGATATGTCCAATGGTGGTGGGTGCTTCAGACTGGGTGTACGTCTGGGAGACAGTGTCCGCGGAGGTATGAGAGTAGGACAAGTCGTCGGAGCAAGAGGGCAGAAGTTGCGTTGATAGCGAAAAGGGCGGTATGGGTGAGACGGGCAAGATGGAGAATATGGCATCTGTTTCGGTGGGGAGGGACCTGGAGTCGGTGCTGAGGGTCGGTCAACATTCATTCACAGGCAACATGATTCCCAGCACGGAATCGATTGTATGCTTACTGTTCACCGGTATGAGCCATTCCTTGGGCTGTGAGGCCCAGGATGAGGCACAGCGATGGGGAGAGTGTGGACTTCATGGTTGTAAGAGGGGGATGAAAGGGTAGCTGAGTGCGTCGAGCGTTGATGTATTGACGAGTGTACGGAGTGCGAAGTGGTGTGTTATAACTTATATAAGGTTATCGTAGCAGGCAAGACCATAAGGATATATAGGTAAGGGTGGCTGGTAAAGTGGCTATGTAATTCCTTGTGCAACAGTTTCTGCCTGAGTTCATCACGGGCTTATATGGAGTATATGGGCGATGAAATTCGTACCGTGGCCCGTGGGGGATCTACGAGACTTGTGCGAGTCCGATATGCAGGATTCGTACGCAACGCAGCAAAGTCGCAGTAGTACCCGTGCGTCTGCGTCCAATGGTGATGGGTCTATCAGTAATAGTACTAAGTACCTAAGGTATCCTGTGAATGCTTGTACCATGCGAGAAGGGAAGCCGGATACCTATTTGCAGGTATTTGTCTTTGCCACCTACCTATCGTGGCCCGCGCGACGACGACGACAACGTGCCACGTGGGGCGATGCAACCTTTCTCGTGACATTTGGTGTGACGTCATGCTTGTGCCACCACACCAACACCGCACAAGTTACAACATCGCCTTGGGCGACGTCGATGCGGCAATGGGAGTCACCACAAGGCCGCGAGCAAGATGTCGCAGCAGGACAGGATTCGGTCAGACGCGGCTGAAACGGAATGACGGCGGACGCGTGGCATGCTGGTGATGTGTGCATGTACCAGTACCTACCTACCTAGGGCCTTCTGCAACTCCGCAGTTGGGCAGCATGAGGATCGCTAGAGCCGACTGATCGCTGGACAAGCACGAGCCTGAGCTGTCCTGATTCTGTGCGCGGATTCCCTGAATTCTTCGGTATCGTCGTTGATAGTAGCACGCACAGTCCAACAGTTCGATAATTTGATACCTGTATGCAAAAAATGCCGCACGGTACTGCATGCCAGTGCATGGGGGTTAATAAAGATACCTAATGGGTGGCTGGTAGAAGCGGTAGAGGCGTATAGAGGCGGCCTCCCGCGCTGAATGCCGTCACCGACTGCGATTTTCTGCTGCAACAAGTAAAGTAATTCCACGTAAAAAGCCGCCCATTGTTTGCCGTTTGGCCGCTGGCTCTTGTTACGCCGCTGAACGGGTGTCCCTGACCCGCACCCCGCCGTGCCATTGTCCACTTTCCGCTTTCCTGACGTCGTCACGCACTTTGAACGCTCACACTCCTGTGCATACTCAAGTTTCCTCCCCCCTTTCGTCCTCGTATCTTCTTCATCCGTTTCACACATTTGAAACGGTGCAGCTCACGATTCTATTGCACAACCTCACATTATATTGTATTACAGCCAACAACACCCGCAAAGCACGCCCCCGGAATGGCCGGCTACGATCCCTACGATCGGGAGCCTCCCCGTCGATATGTCCGAGAGGAGCGGCGAGACGAAAGGGATATTCGATACGCCGATCCCCGCGATCATGGAAGAACCTTGCCTTCGAGGGACTTGATTCCTCGCGTTCGACAGGATAGCGATGTGTCGGTTGAAGAAATCCGTCGCGAGTTCCCCTTGCCTTCTGGGCGCGATGTCCACAGAGCTCGCTCCGCCGATCATGAGCGGTACTACGACGAAGTCTATGACTATCGTCGCGATCCTCGTTACGATCAGCCCCGCGCCCGCGCCCACCCCCGCGATTATGATCATGGCGGCCGTCGTGCTGGCTCTGACTACGAGTACGAGGACCGCCGGTCCAAGCACAAGAGCATGTCCAAGCAGGACAAAGTCATTGCTGCCGTGGCGGGCGCTGCCCTTCTCGCGGGCGGCAAGGAGATATTTGATCGCTACGAGGCCAAGCAAGAGGGTCTTGAAGTGAATCGCAATCCGCTTTCGTCCGTCGCCCTGGCCGGATTCGGTGCCTTGGCTGGATACCAGGGCGCCGAGTACTACAGCAAGCAGCAGGCCAAAAAGGACCAAAAGGCTCAGTTAATTCTTCATCGTGGTCGTGATGGCTACGTCTCTGGGTACTACTCCGACGAAGGTGATGGCGACGGCGACGCGAGGAGCAAAAAGGGCCACAAGAACTTTCTCGAGAGCGCGCTGGCGGCGACTGGTCTAGGAGCTGCCGTCAAGACACTCACGAGCGGTGGCAAGGACGATGACCGATACGCCGATAGTCGCAGTCGCGGTGGAAGTCCTACCAGGTCTCGTGCTGGGTCTACACATACCCGCGCTGCTGGTGGCACAAACGCGAACAAGATTCAACAAGCCGCCATGGCATCGCTTCTGGCCGGCGCCACGGAGGCCTTTCGCGTTTCCAAGGAGCCCGGAGGTTGGAAAGGCGAGAAGACGAAGCGGATCCTCACTGCTGCTGCTGGTGCGGCCACCGTGGATGCCGCCATGGGCGAAAAGCAAGGCAAACTGGGTATCGCCGAGGCAGTCATTGGTGGTCTGGTTGGAAACCGCCTGATTAACGGCTCCAAGAGGGATATTGAAGAAGACAAGGCCACTGGACGCAGTCGCTCCCGCTCCCACTCTCGAGCTCAATCGCGTGGCGGGGGTAGCGGCGGCGGCGCAGGTGGTCTTGCCGCGCTGGCCACAGCCGGCTTAGGTGCCCTGGGCGCCAAAGCAGCTCTCGACCACCACTCTCGATCTCGAAGCCGTGGAGGCAGCCGGGACAGGAGCTACGATTCAAGAGACGACGAATCGTACGACAAACACCGCCGCAGTCGTAGCCGCAGCGTCGTCGACAAGGCCCGCAACAGCTTGGCCAAGCTTGGAATCGGCAGCGGAGCCGGACCAGCAGACGACCACCCCCGCCGTCGCGACCACGACGATTTCGACGACACAGCATCTTCACGAAGATCACGCCGATACTCTGACGAATACGAATACGATGCGCCTCGATACGAAGCCGACTCACGCAGTCACGCAGGCGGAGGAGGAGGCCGAGGAAGAGGCGGAGCCGGCGGAGGCGACTACGAATACGAACGACCAACCCGCAGCAGCAATCGTCGACACGGCGCAAGCCGCAGCGGATATGCCTCCGAATCATCCCTCGGCGACTCGGAGGAAGATGAAAAACAGGCAAAGAAAATGCGAGGTAAGCAACTCATCAGCACAGGTCTCGCCACCGTAGCAACCATCCACGCCGCCCACAATGTCTACCAAAGCATGGAAAGGAGAACAGCCCGTCAAAAAGCCGTCCAGGAAGGCCGTCTTAGTGCCTCGCACGCCAAGGATCTCAAGACAAACTCTCTCATCAAGGATGCTGCCTCTGTGGGTCTTGCGGCCCTGAGCATCAAGGGCGCGTTGAAAGAGATGAAGGAGGCAAAGGAGATGACGCATGAGTGTAAGGTGTTCCAGGAGGAGAAGATGCGGCGTCATGAGAGGAGGGAGCAGTTGCGGCGGCTGAGGCAGCTGCGTGGGCGGGCGCGTAGTCAGGATGCTATTGGGAATGATGAGAGAGGGATTCCTAGAGCGGAAAGCTGGGGTCTGTCTGCGTCGCCGTCCTCGTCGCCGTCCTGGTCTCGGTTTGAAGAGTTTGAGGGCTTTGAGGGGGGGTCGCGACATTCTTGGCATGAGGATGTGCATAGTCCTCGTTCTGGAAACGTTCCCGGGGGGCCGCTGAGTGGACTTGTGCACAGGGAGGGTCTTTCTTCTCGTTGAGAACTGTATGCTGCAGCTGGGGCATGATCCGAGTGGATCAGCTCCCTACATGTTTCGCTGCAGGAGGAGAGGACGGGGGACGGGACGAACGGGGGTACGAGAATGGATGATGCAGCAAGTTTGGTGGGCATTTGTTCAGCAAGTTTGGTGGGCATTTGTTCAGCAAACACACCTCTCGGTTTTTTTTTTTTTTTGCAATCTTTCTCTTGGCGGCTTTGTCGCGAGGAGATGTGACCTGTCTATATCTATGCACGACACGGCGCTCAAACTCGTCCCTTCACTCTATTGCGGCTCAACGTTGTGGCTCGGAAGGCACGGGAGAGGAAAGATTGCGGGGGAAGACAAGATCCCAGCAAACGGCTTGCGGCTTGTCTGATACACCAATGGGCTTGCTTGGCGGGATGAGCTTGTTCTCGCTGCTACGTACTGCTTACGCAATGTTACGTCACTTTGTCAGGGATGACTTGTATGCCATCTTTTGGTGGCCTTCTCGACGCTTCTCCTGGACGGCTTCTTTGACGCTTCCATTTTGACGCTTCTCCTGGATGGACTTCTTGATGGGCTGCTTGACGGCGCTCCTTTTGCTCACATTGGTGCTTTTTCTCCTTCTTTATGAAACATTGGGTCGACTAACCATACTTGTTGCTTGATTAGATGCGCGATACTGAACTAATAGCCGTTGCTCATATTCTGGATGATGAACTACACGACGACGCCCGGACCGCTGGTGCGGTGGAGGAAAGAAGAAGGGGGTGGGAATAGAGAAGGTCATATTGTATACTTGACTTGTCGACTTTTTTGGACATGGTTGATAGGATGGGAGTACGTGGGATGGCTTGAGCCACTGGAGTCTGGGCCTGGCAGGACAGAAGTGATGAGATGACGAGAATGAGATCTGATTTACTTGGATGATTGATGAACAAACGATGACGGGATCTGGGTTGTCGATGTATTTCTTTTATTTTAATGATTCTATTGTGCATATCTTTTGGGAGGGCAAAACGGAAGAGTGGGTGAATATAGTGGACTTTTAGAGGGATGGTCATTACAAGAGCCATGCAGTTGAACTTTTGAAGTATGGAACACGAATGATCAAGTCTTCCAGGCGCCAGACTGTCGTTGTTTTCCGACAACTCAACTGTTCCTAAATGCACCCAGGAAGATAACGCAATCACTGAACGGCAAAGCCTCGAGACGGAGCCTGCCCAGTGTCAACTGTGAGTCGATGCGGGATGACCTACCTCCTACCATATAACGCAGGTTCCCGAAACTTCTGTGACAAGAAAGAACAACTTCCGTACTCAATTCGACTCAACTAGCCCCCCTGCCCTTCTCAACTACCTCCTACATACCTACATGATGGTGAGAACACCTCTCTTAATATGGCCAAATGGAGGAAATAGACTAAACATAAACAGGAAAGGAAAACATGAGGGAAAAAAGAAAAAGAAAACTTTGGTTTCCGAGCATCTCTGTGATGATGATACATAAAGGAATGAAAGGCTTAAGTTTCCTGGTCTATGTCAGGTGACTCAGGGTACTCTTTTTTACACTACCTAAGTCTTCCACGCCATATCCAATTCAGCCAGTCCATGCTTCCCGTGTCCAGACGCCAAAATCGTGGGTCACTCGGTTCAGGCATAACACGTGACCCAGCAGTGACTGTGGTTGAAACTTGAAGCGATCCTCACAACGGCCCTCACCCTTTTCAAAGTATGAGCCTTATTCTGACATTCTATTTGGTCGTACGCTGACAAGAGAATAGTACCTAGGTGGCTCAACGTATTCTCACTCCAGTGAGAGCGAGCCAAGCCCAAAATTCAAGCACCTACAGCAAGTTTTTGAGTGAGGCATGGCAGGAAGCAACTTTACTCTTGGAGAGGACAGTCTGACAATACACCGAAGGACAGGTAGGGAAATTTCATGGAGGGATATCCATCCACACACAATCTTACACAAATTCAGATTTCCAGAGTGCGCAGTGGGTTGTTTATAGGGTGGGCACAGCACGAAGCTGAAGAATCGCTGGATAGTAACGTTCGGTAAGTACTTATGTTCTCAGTCACCACTTTCTACTCATTTGACCATCTCGATTCTCTCGGACTGGGCACATCAAAATCGACATATGGCTCGTAACCATACCCTGTGCCATAAGTGAACGCCGCTTTTCTACCTCGTTGGGATTTCCGGGTTCCCTTGCCTGTCTTTGCTATCAATCCGAACTTTCAACTGCTCTGCCACCCTACTTGGCTGAGATGGAGCATCAGTCCTGCGTTTTTGAAAAGACTCCTTCTGACGAAGCCTCGGAATGGCTGCCATGGTGAGCCTTGAATATCTGGCGGAGTGTCTCGCTGTCGACGAGCGGACCAATTGCGCTGATCCGTCTCTTGAGAATGCCTCCCTGGCAATGCATCGAAGACGTCTGCTAAGGTGATGAGCACTACCTGATCTTTGTCTTCCTCGGCGACTGCTTCCCTCCCAGTATGGATTTCCTGGCTGGCAATTTCGTGTGATGCAATTCTGCAGCGTGTTTTCTTGCCAAGATGGTTCCTAGGAAGTGATTGATATTGTAGATTCGAATGCATCGCTCCCCGCCACTTCTTTCTCATCCACACGAGCTAGTCTGGGTGCGCCAGTCTTGGACGCCGAGATCTATCAGTCTTCAGACCGAGAACCAACCGCCGGAGGAAGTGGAAGCAGACAACATACCTAGAGGAGCCCAGCAGACATCCTCCCTGCCGGATCTCTGATTCTCTAGTCATATAATATAAGATTGAGCGATCGAGAAGATTCGAATGTCATACGTCATTTACTGTTTCCTCCCTTTGCGAAACTTAGTTTCAAAGTAATCGAGCTCCCAATCTCCCCATTTCTTGATCTCCTGAACGTCGACAAGCTGGACTAAGAGATTCACCCTTTCCTTGGTGAGAGCACGCACTGCCCGAGTGAAGGGATCGCGCCCGTCGTAACCTACTGCGCCTGGAAGCCGGAGCTTTTTCAACTTGGTGCCCCAACTAGGATTCTCCCGCAACTTGTCGAGAGCCGATCCCTTCACCTGATTGTTTCCGTTCCGGCTATATGTAGTGATCTCTACGAAAGAGATGTTAGGGCAACACCGGAAAATAGTTTCCAGCGTGATGTCACTGAGGCCTGAGGTGCCTTGAAGCTGGATGCTGCGAAGCTTGGGACATAACGTGACGAGACGAATAAGAGCCTCGTCCGTGACTTCTTCAGCCGAGTTCTTGGCATCATAATACACATTTGTGAAATGGAAAGTAAAGTGCGTCAGATTACCACACACTTTGGGTCCAGCTGCGATCAGTTCATCGATATGTTCACTGCCTTGACAATCAGTATGTACCTAATATTATATGTACGTCCGAAGTCGGCTGTGTGTGCGGATTCCGGAACGTTGGGGGAGAAGGGGAAAGCAGACTCTTTCAGAACGAATCCGGATCCAAATGTCACCATCTTTGTCTTAGATCCAATCCAATCTCGATGATTTGTTTCCCATGCCAAATTGTCTCCAAAGATGGCTTCCTTCAGGCCCTGATTCATCGGTGTTGAGGTCTTGCGCGATGCATTGTTCCTTTTGACTGCAAGCACTGCCGGGTTCGCTTTAACTTGGCAATTCTCGTCTGATTCTTTTGCATCGTGTGCTTCTACGGCTTCAGGTGCTCTATGGGCCTCATCAGGCCCGATGGGGGCTTGTGCTGGAGCCTCTGCCGTCGATTCCGTCTCGCGCTCGTGAGCTTTGAGTCTGCCTTCTGGGGCGGGCCCGGGCCCTGGAAGCGCCGAGATCCCTCTTGGTTTTTTACTTTGTGTCCGGGTGGGTGGCATTGCTTATATTTTGATGATATACGCACGAATTGGCGAGTTGAGGTCGTTGTCAATAATTTAATGACGAGCTACGGAGTAAACCCTGACGGGACTGAGAGAAGTCTGGGAGTGAGTGATGACAGGAGTGTTGCGGCGAAATATTGTCACGTTTTGATGACTAACGCACCGATTCCGGTGATTGGGGGGGCGTAGGGGGCTATGGGGCTATTACGCAGCGAAATTCTGTGCGGCGAGAAAAATAATGAACGGTAAAGAAGAGCAACTCAACAATGACAACTAAAATAAAGGTGCAGACGCAAATTGGCACACGCCAGCAAGCCTGGAGATAAGCGCCAATGAGTCTCACAAGCAAATCCATAATGTATTAGCTTCCGCCAACTTTGAATATCTTGAGCAAATCGCGCTTCGCACCCGTAACGCTAGAGATAAGCTCAGAACGTGGCGTCACTTGCGCCATTGAGTCAGGATCTTTTACTTATGGCATGAACAATCTAGTGCCCAATGTCGCCTTCTCTGACGATATTCACTGGATTGCTAGGATTCTGAAGACCCCAGTAGATCCCTCTTACACCCACCAACATGAGATTGCTATGCTGAGCGAAATCGCAACATGAAGACACTGAAGAGTTGTACAACGATACAGGTTCCAGAAATCCTCGCCTTCGATGTTTCGCCTTCCAATGAATTTGGCTTTCCAATTGTCGCCAGGAAGTGTCTCACAGCAGCTTAGGTAGCGGTATGAAGTATCTAAACCGCGGGTGTCTGAAAGACTCAGGTTGATGATGAACTCTGCTAGGCTGCCCGCTGACACGTCAAATATTGCGGGAAAAATGCTACTCGTCCGGCAGCGCAAACGACACAGAGTTGGAAGCATTGTACTGATCTTGCTGCAAAGGTGAACCTCGGGAGCGTCATTATCGTCCATCAGACGTGTGCCGGCTGTATTGATTTCGAGGCAAGTCAGTTGACTGATGGACACCAGGCCGGCGAGAGGCGATGCCGTTAAGTAATCCGTCGCTGTAGATTCAATTGGAGCGGGTAGGTTTCTGGCCGTGCTTCCACTTTGAGGACACGCAATTTTGTATTGTGTTGAAGTACGCCGGCAAGCCGCAAGAGCAGCGACGTATCCGCACGTCAACTTCGAGGGAAGGTAGGTACTCCGTACTCCGTACGGACTCCCAAGTTTCAATGAAACCTCACAGGCTACTTTTTGCAACACATTCTCATTGCTGTGTGTGCGCCCGCAGTAAATGTGTAATGTTTGTGAATGACCCTACCTTTTCGCATGATGCTCTTGCGTTCGTGATATTTATTGGAGAAGACCACTACGTACTAAGCTTGCGCAGCTCGTACCTCTGTCGCAGGTCCATGGCGATCGATGGTTCTACGCCCTGTACATAGAAATAAATTATGTAATTTGCCCCTTTGAACCTTTGCATGATATGCAACATATACCCTGCGCCTTCCGCCTAGCTCTGGCGACAGTGACACTGGACAGCACGACTTAAAAGGTTCTGTTTGAGCATTTGTTTTGTTATCCATAATTCGACTATGTATAGTACAAAACACGTCTATGGTACTGGAAAACATCGACCTCGTTTCAAGCGCAACCAGATGTGTTATTTCGCAGTTCACTCGATGCCGAGAGGCGCGTTTTAGTACAAACAGATGGTGGCTAGGGAACAGCATGCAATTTCGTTCACTCCCTCCCTATAAGCCAGGGCCCAGCATCTAATCTCAACTATGTCAACATGCTCGAATTGACGAAGACAAACTTGCAAATAACGATTTACTCTCTGTGGCGAAAGGCTCGCTTTCCCTATCATCCTCCCACTTTCTCTTTCCCTTTTGTATATGGACGTCCACGGCCTCAGGTACTTCTCCATCAATCGGCTCCGACAGCTCCAAATCGATGACCATGTATCTGCCGGTGCGGGCATCGTAGAGCATATTACGTGGCGCAGCGTCGCGGTGCATGACTCGGCGTTGATGAAGCTGCGCAAGAGCGTCGAGCACTTCCCTCACGACCGAGTAGTCAACTTTGGATAGAGCTTTCAAGACAGGTTTCCCGGCGTACGAGAGGAACAGGAAGTGTCTGAAGGGGAAATTGTTGTATGCCTCACCACGGAAAAGCCACTTCAACTCAATGTAACCAGGACAGGCAGGAATGAAACGACCCTGTAAATCACGAAGGTAGTTGTACATCTTCTCTTCATGTATTAGAGGTGCGCTATCGCATAATCCGACAGCCTTTGTCACAAGTGTGTAGCCATGCGACGGTAGGCGAATTTTAAAAAGATGCCCGATGTGCCCTGAAGCGTTGATGGGCTTGCAGTGAGCATGAGCATTCTCGCCATCCAATTGATCTCGCATCAGGCGGAGAAATTCTTGTCGGTCGATGTGCTTGCTGCCGTGATCTTTGACGTTTGGGCAATTCTTATCCAGGGGGGTGCCGAATGCCAATCCCCGAATACACTCATGCGTGCAGTACGACCGATTGACAACGTCGCTCTGCATCTTACGCCTACCGTCCGGTCGCTTATGCAACCCTAAATTTTGGCTTATTTTTGGGCCCGGTCCAGAGTCGTCGCCTTCGTCCTCTTCGTCGCCTTCGTCCTCTTCGTCGCCTTCGTCCTCTTCGTCGCCTTCGTCCTCTTCGTCGCCTTCGTCGCCTTCGTCCTCATCGTTGGCCTCCTCTGGTAGTCGATTTGCCAATTGACGAGCTGAGCCTGACCGTGTGACGGCGGTATCCGGGTCTCTTGGGTGTGGTTCACGTTTTTTATAGTAACCCTTGTACGTAGAAAACTTAACCTTCGAATCGGGACCTGACGAATAATCTTTTGCCTCCATGCGCGCGTCTCTCCATTTGGGGAGATTCTTGATACTAGCCAGCCAGGAAGGTGTTGCTTTGGGAGCTTTCATGGCCTGTATGGTGAAAGCGAGGACCTGAGAGACAGCGCTGAGACGCAGCTTGCCATCGGCATCAGCCTCCTTCTCGGCGTCGGACTTGGGAATGGAGATATGGTACTCCACAATGAAGGGGTTGTGGTCATTGATGTGTAGGAAAACCATAGCTTCCCCGGTGTCGATATACCCATATCGGACGTCATTGTTCACCATCGCCGCAAATAGCTGGATGATGACGGCAACGACAAGTCTTTGGTTTTCGGTGTACTTATTGATGAAGTTCTCGTCCAGGAATATGCTGGCTATGTTGTCCAGCAGCTCTCTCAACATGTCGAGTAGTAGCTTGTGTGGTGGTTTGAGTTCTACAACCATTATTACCTCGGACAATGTGCCACAAATTCTCATAGACATGCAATACAGGTCGGGAGGGCCGGTTTTGCCAGTAGCTGCTGCAGATCTTGATCGTTTAGTCTTTGTCTTTGCCTCTTTCTTTGTCTTTGCCTCCGTCTTTGTCTTTGCCTCTGTATTTGTCTTTGTCGCGCCAGTATTTTTGTGGAACTTAAAATCCGCCGAACCTTCGATCCCAAGACTGGACCACAAATCTGAAATCGTTTTTAAATGCTTCATCACAAAAGTCATCGGCCCCGTCAAAGCCTCTGCCTGGCGTATCGTGAGTTCCTGCTCGCTGCTGATGACCTCGGGGTGTTCTTTCTTCTCAGTCAGATAATCTCGAGTCGCCGAATATCTTTCAGGAAGCTCGGTATTCATTGGTATTTGTTTCAAAATTTCGTCTTGTATGTTTTGAAATCCGGTCCACGGGATTATGGATCGCGGGTAAACTCGGCCTTCCGCATCTGCCACGAGTCCTTTTGTGCCGCTTTCGGGCTTGTGCGGCAAGTTTACAATAATGTTGGCGTCGTGACGCAACTCGATGTACTCGCCCAATGTCAACGGTCCAATCTTCTGCTCCGCAGCTATCCGCTTGCATTTCTCTTCTTCCGCCCGGACTTCCGCTTGTTCCTTCAGGTGTCTGTCTTCTTTTCTCTTCTCTTCTCTTTCTTTTCTCTTCTTTCCTCTTGCTTTTCTCTCTCTGATACTTGCGTTTCCAGTCGCCTCCGGACTCGTTGTCCGATGAATCCGTGGAATCTGGAGGGAGATGAAGGTTAGTTGCGATCCATGCATCATTTGTTTGTAAAGCGCCAAAAGGACCGGAGAAACATGTTGCAGCGTACCATACGATGAGGACGTGATCACGGGTTTCTCAGAAGTAAGACTCATTTTGCGGGAGGATAATTGAGAATTGTAGTAGCTATCTTTATAATCTGATGTACAGCCGTGAAGAGTCAGGTTGGAGAATCCGAAGCATTGAGAGGGAGCCATCGTGGAATATATAACCCCGAAGAGGGTAGGAAAATCGAGTATGTTGCTGTGATTCACTGTTGTGATTATTCTTCGTATCCCGATTTTCAACTTTCGGATCAAACGCGTCAATGTCAGTCTGAAGTCTGCTGCTTGACAGCCGGCACGCAGGAGGCAGACAGAGATTCCACTTGGCAAATACCCCTCATCGCATCATCCGGTGCTGTGTTACCGTGTGCTCAGTGCTGGGGGCTGGGGCTGACTGTTGTTGATCATGTCATTGCTGTGTGTTGTCCCAATCTGGGACTGACAGGTGACAGCAGAGACTGGCCACCTCTTTCAACTTTGGCAGCCTGTTGTCGCGTAATATTGGCTGTCTGTGTTACCGTTCGCTTAACACGCTACCGTTTGTTTTTATGGCTGTTATTATTGTGAATCTTGGTATGGCTTCGCCGCCACAGGATGCACGACTTGCCGTTCTTCCGTTTGGTGAGGGTTCTAGCTACTATGCTTTTTTGTGGACTAGTCAAAATCTCAGCCACTGCTTCCACCACTTTTGGCCAGTTCTGCCTCACAGGATGCAGGGGCCGCGAGAGGTTTTTGTATGGGGCAATTCTTACAAATCAGCGACTGGACGTCGTCCAAGACTCCAAGTTCTATGTATGTAGTTTGAACATCCTTTTCAGTCGACCAGGTACTTCGTGATGAATTGTTACGGTTTGTAATCACGTTCCTACGCTGACTTTGTGAAACAAGTATGCAATCGCTTAATCGAGGGATGAGTGTTGAGAATTGCGGTGCAAACGCGTAGTTCAAAGTCGGGACCTTACACGTGGACTCGCTCGTCATCGTACGTGCGTATACCGGAGAAGTGGCGCGTACAAAGCAGCAGTCCGGACCCGGTCGGTGGTATCATCCACTGGTATGTATGTACGTTGAATTGATCGCTTGAGAATCAGGCTGTATTGTGGATCGCCGCCATTATCCATAGCGCCGATCCGGAGACAGCCTTGCCGACAGCCACGACGAGTCGACGACCTTGAGGGCTTTTCCTCGAGACGAAGCATCTTCATCTTTAACGTCACCAGAGGTGGGTTCTCAAGCAAAAACTTTTCCTGCGCTGCCACACCCCCCGACTCGTCCCGCTGCGAGCACGTTTTGAGCGGGATGCATTGAAGTCGATCTGTCGTTGCAAACGGTTGCTGGTGTGTGGTTACTCCCACATATTGGACGCGCGATATCCCGGTCTTACTCTCGAATCGGGCGGAGCACACAGCTCGCATTGCGCTTCCTTCTTAATACAGTCATCCGGTCGAACAGGTTTCGTTGGTACAGCCAACCCGGCAAAACAGCTCGCATTGCGCTATACTTGATACAGCCATCCGTTCTAACAGCCTGCGATGTGATTCATGGGAATGCGCTTCGTTGACACATCCAACCCGGCAGCCCGGCTAAACAGCTTGCATTTCGCTTTGGGTACTGGATACAGCCATCCGTACAAACAGCGCGCATTGCGCTTTCTGGGACCTCGATACAGTCATCTGGCCAGATAGCCCGCCGTGCGTTTCGTTGATACAATCCTGAGTCACCCTCCTCCGTAGTCTGTAGAAGGACGACAGGTCTCAGAGACTCAGGCTCGGATTATAGTTATACGCATCCTCGGCTGCAAAGCCCTGCGCGGCTTCTCGCAAAATATGTACATAGGTATCTTGGCTTGAGCACCAGGGGCAGTCTGCAGACAAGTCCTCTACCTAGACGTGCGCGCCGCAAACAAAGTCAGTTTCCAAGTATCATTTTTTTGCAGCATCCAGGGCGAGGGGGACTTCTACCGTCTTTGGAATCGTACCTCCGCTGCAGATAACGTCGGCGGGCTGTGCCGACGGGAGCGAAGACTAGTTGAGCTATGACTGATTTTACCCCTGAAGGCATATCGCGGTGCCAGGTCAGTGGTCACAGGTGGAGGACCCAAGACGCGATGGGATGGGCCGGGCCTAGCGCGTGGACCCACATACCTAAGGTACATACATAGGTACCTAGGTACGTACCTACGGATAGGGAAGGAATGAGCGAGACTAAATTCCCTTAAATAGACTACATACATTGGAATTAGGCAAAGAAAGTGCTTCATGAAAGACTCAAGAGACAGGCATCCAGCCGGCCAGTCTTGCAAGCTCACCAACATATCCCCAAAATAACCCCGGATTAGTACTCAGAGGAAGGTCTCTGGGCGTCTGAGTCTATCA